>CM019692.1:54103457-54279949 GCA_009760885.1 Achatina immaculata
ACGATGATGTTAAAAGAAAACCTCACCGAATAAAACTTGTAATAAAAAGAAGAAAATGGAGCTAAGGAAAGAACAGATTATTGTTTCTTGCCCACAGCTGGGCCATTGTTCGTGACGGGTTGTTGTTCAGTTGTGAATTCCTTTCTTGTCAACGCTCACACAATCATATATATATATGTATACCCGTGTTAACTTCAGAAATGAACCAACCAGCAGACGTGAAAATGAAAGAAGGAACAACAGCTGGTCCGGTGGCCGTGTGCAAACAGGGACTGAATATCAACAGAATATCTTGGCGTGATCACATTCTACACTGAATAGTTTCGGTGTTCACAGTAATGTGCTATATCTGAAATGTTCTGTCCGTTGATATTTAGAGAACGAGAGAGCCAGAAAACAATATTCATCCAGTGAAATGTGGCAGGAAATTTGACAAGCTGGCCTGAGAAATGTTATGCTGACTATAAACATGATTCAAAGATAGAAAAAAATAGTTACTGTAAATTATGTCTGTTGTTAAGATAATGGTATCATTTTCTTAAGAGGAGGATAACATTCCACAATAGATATGAAAAGAAGCAATGGGACAAACTTGCAGTTTATATTTGGTTTAGAAATGGGTTATCCTTTGACTTTACTTTGTGTAAAAGAATAAGGAAAATATTCTGTAACAAAATAGGGGTTGTAACTCTGTAAATTGCGGTCAAAGTTGATCACTGCTCCTGTGATTTTGCTAGCACGGAAATAGTTTTATTGAACTGTATAATCCAGTTTATTCTCATAAGGTTACTCTACTCCAGGTTAATCTCGAAAGATTACTTTACTCAAGGTTATTCTCATATGGTCACACTACTCCAGTTTATTCTCTTAAGGGTTCTCTACTTCAGGTTATTCTCGAAAGATTACTTTACTGAAGGTTATTCTCATAAGGTTACTCTACACCGGGTTATTCTCACGGGATAACTCTTCTCCTAAGGATGCAGGTTAAGGTGATACATTTATATTTTCTCTATCTATAAATTCTGATTTTTAAAACTTTTTTGCTCACGACTTTTGATATAACCCTCGTAATATACATAAGGTCTACCTTGCTGGTTATCGTCAAAAAAGATTACTTTACTCCAGGTTATTCTCACAGGGTCATTCTCCTAAAGGTTATTATCACAGGGTCATTCTACTTCAGGTTATTCTCACGGGATAACTCTACCTCAGGTTAATCCCACAGGGTCATACTCATCATCATCATCAAGTGCCGTGCCGACTGGCGTTGGCTATTATGCTTCTACAGAGTACCCGATCCTTATTGCACCCATCAGTTCAGTTGGTGATCTCCTCTCACACCATCCCGTCAGACTGTCCAGTATCATTTCTCTCGGTCTTCATCTTGATCTTCTTCCTTCTATTTTTCCTGTTGTTATATTTTCAATGCCCCCTCTTCTCATTGTATGTCCTATGAAAGTACATTATCTCTCTCTTATCTTTTTGACAAGGTTTTTTGCCTCTCCAGCTCTTCTCATACATTCTTCATTAGTTATTTTTGCTGTCCAGGGGATTCGCAACATTCTTCTAATAAACCACATTTCTGTTGCTTCCAATCATTTTTGTGCAGACTTGCCTATTGTCCATGATTCACTTCCATGTAACAAGATAGGTTCAATATAGCATTTTAGGACTCGTTTTCTAACATTCATTGATAAAGATGTGTTAGCTAATATGTTTCTCATTCTTTGAAATGCAGTCTTTGCTTGGCCTATTCTGTTCCTAATTTCTGTTCTGCATTTCCCATCTGAAGTTATTACTGCTCCAAGGTATTTGAATTTCTGCACCTGCTTTAGAATAGTTCCGTTTAATTTAATACTGCATGCTGGTGAATTCTGTTTCTTAGATATAACCATAGTCTCTGTCTTTTTGATGTTCGAAGTAAGGCCTTTCTGTTCACTTTCTTTGGCGACTTTATCCAAGAGATTTTGCAGGTCTTGTTGGTTCTCAGCTATCAGTACTGTGTCGTCAGCATACCGAAGGTTGTTAATATTGTATCCTCCAATTTTTATACCTGGTTCTGTGATGATTGTTCTTAGAATATTCTCGCTATATAAAGAAAAAAGGTCTGGAGATAGTACACATCCTTGTCGCACCCCTTGTTTCATAGGTTGATATTTTCCAATTCTATTTTCAACTCGAATTGCTGCTTCTACTAAAGGTTATTCTCACAGAGCCATTCTACTTCAGGTTATTCTCACAGGGTCACTCTACTCCAGGTTATTCTCAGTGTCGATCTATTTCAAGTTATTCTCACATGGTCACTCTACTTCATGTTATTCTCACGTGGTAACTCTACTTCATGTTATTCTCACATGGTGACTCTACTTCATGTTATTCTCACATGGTCACTCTACTTCATGTTATTCTCACATGGTCACTCTACTTCATGTTATTCTCACATGGTCACTCTATTTCAGGTTATTCTCTTTAGGCCACTCTATTTCACGCTATCGTCTAGTTTGCTCAAGTAAGTCTGCTGTTGATGTCCTCTGTGCTATCTCCATTTTTTACTACTCTACTGCCAAGGTATACAAATTCATTTATCTCCTCCACTAACTTGCTATCTACTCTGAGTACATTTGTGTTCTTCACATTTTGCTTCATTAACTTTGTTTTTCCTAAGTTGATCTTTAGTCCTATGTTGTTTGCATTCTGAGTTAGCTTTTTTATTTTATCTTGCATATCTGTGTGGCTGCTTGATAGTAGACAAATGTCGTCGGCAAAGTCAAGGTCCTCCAGCACTGTGTCAAGGTTCCATTGTAATCCTCTGCGTTTGTCTGATGTTGCCTCCCTCATTAACCAGTCTACTGCTAAGATAAATAATGTTGGTGATACACACACATCCCTGTTTCACTCCTGTTTGTACCCTAAAGCTGCTGGAGGTATGTTCTCCACAGATCACTTTGCACTGAAAACCCTCATATAGGGCTTTGATTACATTTACTATCTTATGGGGGAGGCCATGCCATCTTAGGATTTTCCACAGTGCATCTCTGTTGACACTGTCAAAGGCTTTCTCAAAATCTATGAATAATGCATATGTTGTGCTATGCCACTCATTTGCCTGTTCTAATATTTGTCTAAGTACAAATATGTGGTCTATGCATGATCTTCATTTCCTAAATCCTGCCTGCTCTTTCCGAAGTTTTTCCTTCAAGTGCTGGTACAATTCTGTTGATGATTATTCTGCAAAATACTTTACTGGTGAGTGGCAGTAGGGTAATGCCTCTCCAGTTCCCGCAATCTCTGAGGTCACCCTTCTTTGGTAGTTTTACTATAAGACCAGTTTTCCACTCCTCTGGAGCTTTTTCTAGATCCCAAATTTGTTGTAATATCCGGCAAAGTTGTTTTGGTGTTTCTGTTTCTTCTGCTTTCAACATCTCAGCAGTCACTTAATCTTCACCTGGTGCCCTGTCTGATTTTAGCTTCTTTATCGCCTCCTTTACTTCACTTATTGTTATTGGTCCTGTATTGATGTTTAGTTCCGTTTTTGCTTCAGGTATGTCTATTGTTTGTGCTGGTTGTGTTCTGTTTTGTAGGGTGTTAAAGTGTTCCCTCCATCTTTCAATTTTTTCTCTTTCTGAACTGACCAGTTGTCCATTTTGTGTCCTTACTGCACTTTCACATCTTGTATTTAAGTTACCTGTCATCTGTTTTGTGATTTTATATATGGTTTTCATATCATTTGTATATGCTGCTTGCTCTGCTGCTTCTGCTAAGTTGTCATAATATTGACGTTTATCTTGACGGCATGATTCCTTCACTTCTTTGTCTTTTTGCGCATAATTACTTAAAACTCGGTCTTTAAGCCGTTGTGATTTGGTGTTCAGTAATTTTTCTTGATTTCTTTTCTTTGCTCTATCTTTTCCCATGTGGTCTTGCTAATCCATTCCTGTTTTCTCCGTTTCAGACATCACTGCACCTCTTTTATTGTCTTATGGTCATTTTTCTCCTTGTTATTTTCTTAATGTCACTCTTCTCCATGTTATTCTCTTATGGTCACTCTTCTCCATGTTATACTCTTAGTGTCACTCTTCTCCATGCTAGTCTCTTAAGGTCACTCTCCTCCATGTTATTCTATTAAATTCACTCTTCTCCATGTTATTCTCTTAAGATCACTCTTCAGGTTATTCCTACAGAACCTCTCTACTTCTCAGAGTGTTAGTCTAATATAGGTTATTCTCATAGTATTAATCTACTTTAGGTAATTTCATAGTGTTGATCTACTTTAGGTTATTCTCACAGTGTTAACCTACTCCAGATTATTATCACAGGGTTACTCAACTTTAGGTTCCTGTCACGGGATCACTCTAATCCAAGTTATTCTCACAGGGCTATTCAACTTCGGGTTATTCTCAGAGGGTCACTCTACTCCATGTTAATCTCTTAAAGTAACTCTTCTCCATGTTATTCTTTTAAGATCACCGCTTCTCCATGTTATTCTCTTAGTGTCACTCCTCTTCATATTATACTCTTAGTGTCATTGTTCTCCATGTTATTCTCCTAAGGTCACTTTTCTACATGTTATTCTCGTAAGGTCATTCTTCTCGGTGTTATTATCTTAGTGTCGTTCTTCTCCATATTATTCTGTTATTGTCACTCTTCTCCATGTTATTCTCATTGTGTCCCTCTTTTCCATGTTGTTATCATAGTGTCACTTTTCTCCATATTATTCTCTTAAGTTCACTTTTCTCCATGTTATTCTCTTATGGTCTCTGTTCTCCATGTTATTATTTTATGGTCATTCTTCTCCATGTTATTCTCTTAGTGTCATTCTGCTCTATGTTATTTTCTTAAAGTCACACTTCCCCATCTTATTCTCATAGTGTCACTCTTCTCCATGTTATTCTCTTAAGGCCACTCTTCTCCATGTTAATCTCTAACTGTCACTCTTCTCAATGTTATTCTCTTAAGTTCCTTATTCTCAATAATATTCTCTTAGTGTCACTCTTCTCCATGTTTTCTTTTAGGCTCACTCTTCTCCATGTTATTCTCATAGTGTCACTCATCTCCATGATATTCTAGTCAGGTCACTCCTCTTCATTTTATTCTCTTAATGCCACTCTTCTCCATGGTATTCTCTTAGTGTCACTCTTCTCGAGCTTCTTTTAAGATCACAATTCTCCATGTTATTTTCATAGTGTCACTCTTCTCCATGTTATTCTCCTAACACTATGAGAATAACCTAGAGTAACCTAACACTGTGAGAATAACCTAAAAGATATTAACATTGTGAGAAGTAGAATGGTTCTGTGGAAATAAAATGAAGACCTGAAGTGTGATCATAGGACCTTAAGAGATTAACATGGAGAGGAAGGACTTAAAGAGAATAGCATGGTGAAGAGTGTCCTTAAGTACATTAACACTGTGAGAAGTAGAGTGGTTCTGTTGGAATAACCTGATGACCTGAAGAGTGACCTTAAGATCTTAAGAGAATAACATGGAGAAAAGTGACCTAAGGAGAATAACATGGAGAAGAGTAACCTTTGAAAATAAATGAAGAAGAGTGTTCTTAAGAGAATAACATGGAGAAGAGTTACCTTAAGAGAATAACCTTAGAATAGTGAACTTAAGTGAATAATCTTTATATTATAGCAAATTATTAGTGTCACTCTTCTCAATGTTATTTTCTTAGTGTTACTCTTCTCCATGTTATTCTCATAGTGTCACTCTTTTCCATGTTATTCTCTAAGTGTCATTCTTTTCCATGTTATTGTCTTCTGGTGACTCTTCTCCATGTTATTCTCTAAATGTCACTCTTCTTCATGTTATTCTTTTAGTGTCACTCTTCTCCATGTTATTCTCATAATGGCATTCTTCTCCATGTTATTTTTTATGGTCACACTTTTACATGTTATTCTCTTAGTGTCACTCTTCTCCATCTGATTCTCTAAGTTCGGTCTTCTCCATTTTATTGTCGTAGTGTCACTCTTCTCCATGTTATTCTCTTAGTGTCACTCTTCTCAATGTTATTCTCTTAGGGTCACTCTTCTCCATGCTATTCTCTTAGGGTCACTCTTCTCCATGTTATTCTCTTAGGGTCACTCTTCTCCATGTTATTCTCTTAAGGTCACTCTTCTCCATGTTATTCTCTTAAGGTCACCCTTCTCCATGTTATTCTCTTAAAGTCACTCTTCTCCATGTTATTTTCTTAGTGTTACTCTTCTCCATGTTATTATTTTATGGTCATTCTTCTCCATGTTATTATCTTAGTGTCACTCTTCTCCATGTTATTCTCTTAGTGTCACTCTTCTCCATGTTATTCTCTTAAGGTCACTCTTCTCCATTTTATTCTCTTAAGGTCACTCTTCTCCATGTTATTCTCTTAGGGTCACTCTTCTCCATGTTATTCTCTTAAGGTCACTCTTCTCCATGTTATTCTCTTAGTGTCACTCTTCTCCATGTTATTCTCTTAGTGTCACTCTTCTCCATGTTATTCTCTTAAGGTCACTCTTCTCCATGTTATTCTCTTAAGGTCACTCTTCTCCATGTTATTCTCTTAAGGTCACTAACTCCTCATAGGATCACTCTTATTCATGAGATCATTCTTCTTTCGTTACACTACACTTCATCACCTTATCTACATTTCCTGTCATTTAAGACATTCAGTACACACAGACACATTTTATTCTGAGGTTGTAACATTAAACAAGAGAAGGCGTTAAATATGTTTTATTTAAATTAAAGTTGATGTTTGTGTTAGAAAATCAGCTAAGAGATAGCTTGTTGATGAGAACAGAGAAGAGATATCTTATTGATGAGAACAGCTAAGAGATAGCTTGTTGATGAGAACAGAGAAGAGATAGCTTGTTGATGAGAACAGAGAAGAGATAGCTTGTTGATGAGAACAGAGAAGAGATAGCTTGTTGATGAGAACAGCTAAGAGATAGCTTGTTGATGAGAACAGAGAAGAGATAGCCTGTTGATGAGAACAGAGAAGAGATAGCTTGTTGATGAGAACAGAGAAGAGATAGCTTATTGATGAGAACAGAGAAAAGATAGCTTATTGATGAGAACAGAGAAAAGATAGCTTATTGATGAGAACAGAGAAGAGATAGCCTGTTGATGAGAACAGAGAAGAGATAGCTTATTGATGAGAACAGAGAAGAGATAGCTTATTGATGAGAACAGAGAAGAGATAGCTTATTGATGAGAACAGAGAAGAGATATCTTATTGATGAGAACAGAGAAGAGATATCTTATTGATGAGAACAGCTAAGAGATAGCTTGTTGATGAGAACACAGAAGAGATAGCTTGTTGGTGAGAACAGAGAAGAGATAGCTTATTGATGAGAACAGAGAAGAGATAGCTTATTGATGAGAACAGAGAAGAGATAGCCTGTTGATGAGAACAGCTAAGAGATAGCTTGTTGATGAGAACAGAGAAGAGATAGCTTGTTGATGAGAACAGAGAAGAGATAGCCTGTTGATGAGAACAGAGAAAAGATAGCTTATTGATGAGAACAGAGAAGAGATTGCCTGTTGATGAGAACAGAGAAAAGATAGCTTATTGATGAGAACAGAGAAGAGATAGCTTGTTGATGAGAACAGAGAAGAGATATCTTATTGATGAGAACAGAGAAGAGATAGCTTATTGATGAGAACAGAGAAAAGATAGCTTATTGATGAGAACAGAGAAGAGATAGCTTATTGATGAGAACAGAGAAGAGATAGCCTGTTGATGAGAACAGAGAAAAGATAGCTTATTGATGAGAACAGAGAAAAGATAGCTTATTGATGAGAACAGAGAAAAGATAGCTTATTGATGAGAACAGAGAAAAGATAGCTTATTGATGAGAACAGAGAAGAGATAGCTTATTGATGAGAACAGCTAAGAGATAGCTTGTTGATGAGAACAGCTAAGAGATAGCTTGTTGATGAGAACAGAGAAGAGATAGCTTGTTGATGAGAACAGAGAAGAGATAGCTTGTTGATGAGAACAGCTAAGAGATAGCTTGTTGATGAGAACAGCTAAGAGATAGCTTGTTGATGAGAACAGCTAAGAGATAGCTTGTTGATGAGAACAGAGAAGAGATAGCTTGTTGATGAGAACAGCTAAGAGATAGCTTGTTGATGAGAACAGAGAAGAGATAGCTTGTTGATGAGAACAGCTAAGAGATAGCTTGTTGATGAGAACAGAGAAGAGATAGCTTATTGATGAGAACAGAGAAGAGATAGCATACTGATGAGAACAGAGAAGAGATATCTTATTGATGAGAACAGAGAAGAGATAGCCTGTTGATGAGAACAGAGAAGAGATATCTTATTGATGAGAACAGAGAAGAGATAGCTTATTGATGAGAACAGAGAAGAGATAGCTTGTTGATGAGAACAGAGAAGAGATAGATTGTTGATGAGAACAGCTAAGAGATAGCTTGTTGATGAGAACACAGAAGATTATCTTAGTGTCACTTTTCTAAATGTTATTCTCTTAGGTTCACTTTTCTCCATGCTATTCTCTTAGGGTCACTCTTCTCCATGCTATTCTCTTAGTTTCACTCTTCTCCTTCTTATACTCTTAGTGTCACTCTTTAGCATGTTATTCTCTTAAGGTCACACTTCTTCTTCTTATTCTCTTAAGGTCACTCTTCTTCATGTTATTCTCTTAGTGTTACTCTTCTCCATGTTATTATCTTATGGTCATTCTTCTCCATGTTATTATATTCGTGTCTCTCTTCTCCTTCTTACACTCTTAGTGTCACTCTTTTGCATGTTATTCTCTTAAGGTCACACTTCTCCTTTTTATTCTCCTAAGGTCACTCTTCTCCATGTTATTCTCTTAGTGTCACACTTCTCCATGTTATTCTCTTAGTGTCACTCTTCTCCATGTTATTCTCTTAGTGTCACTCTTCTCCATGTTATTCTCTTAGTGTCACTCTTCTCCATGTTATTCTCTCAGGTTCACTCTTCTCCAAGTTGTTCTCTTAAGGTCACTCTTCTCCATGTTATTCTCTTAATGTCACTAACTCCTCATAGGATCACTCTTATTCATGAGATTATTCTTCTTTCGTTACACTATACTTCATCACCTTATCTACATTTCCTGTCATTTAAGACAATCAGTACAGATAAATACATTTTATTCTGAGGTTGTAACATTAAACAAGAGAAGGCGTTAAATATGTTTTATTTAAATTAAAGTTGATGTTTGTGTTATAAAATCATCTAAATCTAACTGAAATTAAATAATTCAAAGAAGCAAGGAAGGACGGAGAGAGTGGGTCAGCGAGAGAACATTTTTATGGTACAAGAGAGATATTGTTGCAGTAATAGTTTTGAATAATCATGACTTCAGGTTTACAAGTATTGCTTGCAGTTCTGACCTTAAATAAAAGAAAATATAAATAAATACAGGAAAACAGACTTACTTGTCACGGGAACTGTGAATGACCAGTTTCTCGGACACTGATCTTGAAATTTTATCTCAATCACGTCACCAATATGACTGTTCCATACCGAGATATTGTAATTGAAGGATGAATACAAGTTTGGGAAAGTACTGACTCCTGACTGGTCGCTGTATCTCCATGAGATCTTACCAGGGCTGGTGAATGACGTGTATGGAGACTTTGATTCACGGCTGACCACAAAATCATTATTTATGATGTCTTGTACAGAGTACTCTTTATAGTATGTTACTCCCGTTGTGGCATAGGGATAATCTGAAGAAGACAATAAAAATGAATAATTAACACAATAATAAATCTAGACTGTTCTTGTCTCTTTTTCATTACAAAAGAAATCTTTCATTTAAAATAAGAATAATAAATTCATGCAGAAATTTTACAGTTTTATGGGAATAAATCCGCAGTTCACGAATGTAAGATATGTTGAAGGTTTTATCTGTTCTAAAATATGAAGTAAAGAACAAGGAGAAACTAAAAGATTCCTATTAATTTTTTATCAATATAATACTTAGTGAAATCTTCCACAGCAGCTGCTCAGAATGTCTGATGAGAACAGCTAAGATATAACTTGTTGGTGAGAACAGCTAAGATATAGCTTGTTGATGAGAACAGCTAAGAGATAGCTTGTTGATGAGAACAGCTAAGATATAGCTTGTTGTTGAGAACAGCTAAGAGATAGCTTGTTGATAAGAACAGCTAAGAGATAGCTTGTTGATAAGAACAACTAAGAGATAGCTTGTTGATGAGAACAGCTAAGAGATAGCTTGTTGATGCAGAGCTTCACTGACTTTCACCATCACGAAATTAAATAAATATCAAGGTTTGAGATTGTGGAAAAAATAGACTAGCACAAATTAAATAAAACAATAATAATAATAATGAGGAGCTACTTTGTATGAGATCACACTGGCAGCAGGTCAGTAGATTATGGCTGGTTATGTCCCTAAATGTCGTGTAAGAAATGCTTCACATAAATCACAGCGGTAGTACAAATACGTGATCACAATAATTAGTGTATGAGTATGTAAATATACACGAAGAACATTTCTGACACACATCGTGGGACAGGCCACAGCTTCTCACAAGTTACAGCTTTAGTTACAGCCCTTTAGTTTAACATAACATTCATGTGAATTTATATTTTATCTCCTCTCTCTATTTCTTCGTTAAGTGTGTTTTTCTATGATTAAGGCTTCCACCGAGACAACTGTGTACTCGTTTAAGGAATAAAGCTGTTTCTATTTTTTTCGCAGTTTAAACACAAGATCACCTTCTTTGTGTATTATATATATATATATATATATATATATATATATATATATATATATATATATATATATATATATATATATATATATATATATATATATATATATATATATATATATATATATATATATATATATATATATATATATATATATATATATATATATATATATATATATATATATATATATATATATATATATATATATATATATATATATATATATATATATATATATATATATATATATATATATATATATATATATATATATATATATATATATATATATATATATATATATATATATATATATATATATATATATATATATATATATATATATATATATATATATATATATATATATATATATATATATATATATATATATATATATATATATATATATATATATATATATATATATATATATATATATATATATATATATATATATATATATATATATATATATATATATATATATATATATATATATATATATATATATATATATATATATATATATATATATATATATATATATATATATATATATATATATATATATATATATATATATATATATATATATATATATATATATATATATATATATATATATATATATATATATATATATATATATATATATATATATATATATATATATATATATATATATATATATATATATATATATATATATATATATATATATATATATATATATATATATATATATATATATATATATATATATATATATATATATATATATATATATATATATATATATATATATATATATATATATATATATATATATATATATATATATATATATATATATATATATATATATATATATATATATATATATATATATATATATATATATATATATATATATATATATATATATATATATATATATATATATATATATATATATATATATATATATATATATATATATATATATATATATATATATATATATATATATATATATATATATATATATATATATATATATATATATATATATATATATATATATATATATATATATATATATATATATATATATATATATATATATATATATATATATATATATATATATATATATATATATATATATATATATATATATATATATATATATATATATATATATATATATATATATATATATATATATATATATATATATATATATATATATATATATATATATATATATATATATATATATATATATATATATATATATATATATATATATATATATATATATATATATATATATATATATATATATATATATATATATATATATATATATATATATATATATATATATATATATATATATATATATATATATATATATATATATATATATATATATATATATATATATATATATATATATATATATATATATATATATATATATATATATATATATATATATATATATATATATATATATATATATATATATATATATATATATATATATATATATATATATATATATATATATATATATATATATATATATATATATATATATATATATATATATATATATATATATATATATATATATATATATATATATATATATATATATATATATATATATATATATATATATATATATATATATATATATATATATATATATATATATATATATATATATATATATATATATATATATATATATATATATATATATATATATATATATATATATATATATATATATATATATATATATATATATATATATATATATATATATATATATATATATATATATATATATATATATATATATATATATATATATATATATATATATATATATATATATATATATATATATATATATATATATATATATATATATATATATATATATATATATATATATATATATATATATATATATATATATATATATATATATATATATATATATATATATATATATATATATATATATATATATATATATATATATATATATATATATATATATATATATATATATATATATATATATATATATATATATATATATATATATATATATCTATATATGCATTATATTATGTATGTGTACATGTGTGACAGCTTTAGTTACAGCCCTTTAGTTTAACATAACATTAATGTGAATTTATATTTTATCTCCTCTCTCTATTTCTTCATTAAGTGTGTTTTTCTATGTTTTACTACACCGAAACAACTGTGTACTCGTTAAGTAATAAAGCTGTTCCTACTTTTTTCACAGCTTAAACACAAGATCACATTCTTTGTGTATTAAAGTATAAGATTTGTACATGTGATAGGCTGATGGTTTTTTCTCGTGGCTGTGTAGTTTGCTGAAGATATTAGAATCGAATTTGGTAAGATCAAAACTTGTTCATCCCCTATTTCCATCTTTATTCTGGGTCTAGTTCTTCCTAAAGGAAATCATAACATTGACTTGATAAGTTTACTGTCTTAAAGTGTTCACACTCTTAGGCCCTTAGGCTTCTTTGATAAAGTTACGAAGGTGAATTTTATTATTTTATTAGGTATATATGCAGTTATTATAGAATTCACTCTAAAGTTTGTTAATATTTTTACATCAAATTCACCAAGAGCATCTTAATATTATACAGATAATTTATCAATTCCTGTTTCTTTCTCATGTTTAATGGCATCTAAAACTTTCTCTTCAAGTATTTGCTGCTCTCTCACAATTACTTATATTGGATATCAGGTAGGGTCTTGCTCCTCCCAACAGTTCACTGATATATTCTGTCCACTTTTCCACAATGTTCTCCTCCTCCATATCGTTTATTTTCTTTTGATTTCAGTGAACATCTGTGCTATTTTGTTTTTGTGTCTGAAGATGTTTCAGCACAGTTCAATATACTTCAACTTATCTTGAAGTTTTTTTGTGCGAATTAGCCTCGTAATTCAGTCTTCATATATATGGGTGTATATGTGTATATGAATATATATATATATATGCATTATATTATGTATGTGTACATGTGTGACAGCATATATTTATGTGTATACATACGTATGTGTGCATATATCTATATATGTGCAAGTGGTTGTATATTTGAGGTATGTACTTGCATTTGCATATATGTATCTGCATGTACTTGCGTTTATGAAAAATATAGGTATGTGTATACTGTCAAAGTCTAAATTAAAGTATGGCTTGATTGTTGTATTTTTTATACTTCTTGCTATAAATTTGTTAGTTTTGAATGAATATGAGAATATACGTTTATTTCACGTAATTAAATAAATGAGAGTGGGGACTGTATGGACAAGAGAGAGTTTATTATTTACTTATATAATTATTTATTTATTTCTTCATGATTATTATGCTCACTAACAAATGCTGAATGACTGTGACTGAATGAAAGTTGTATGATGAAGGGCAGAATGTTAGACGGGCCTGCGTCCCCAATTCTTAACCCTGTGAAAATAAAGTTTGTTCGTTCGTTCGTTCATCCCAGTCTTCCAGTCACCCAGTCGTCGCAAACAGTAAGTTATTTACATCTGTACTGTTTAATGTCAAGATCTCTTTCAATTTTTTTTAAATGTGTATGTCGAAGAGTAAAACATAAATCTGTAATATAACACATTATGTAAAGTGGCATGTACTGTATTCAAAGTTCAAAGTTCAGACTCTGGCTTCACTGCATTCAGAACAACCCCATATATGCCCCGCCGCATGCCGCAGCATCCATCCAAGATTATGTTTGCTGGTAGTTCCTCCAAAATGTTCGTTGTTTACGATGAGTTTTCTGCCACACAGTTCAGATTTCCTGCCAGAACTTTTACTTTGTCCTAGCTCCAGCAGTCTCCTCACAGCTACTTTGTTCTTCCATTCCCGCTATTCATTTTCTCGCAGTCTGTCAGTACAGCCCTAGCAATGTCTCCTTGTTCATTGGTTGTCTGCCGTTTATTTTAGCCTGTCCAACAAATCTGTCTGCCGCATCATTGCCATGTACTCCCGCATGCCCTGGACAGTAAAGTCACGGTACGCTTGTCACAGCTGACTGGCTTAACAGTTGAACTCA
Organism: Achatina immaculata; assembly: GCA_009760885.1. NCBI lineage: Eukaryota > Metazoa > Mollusca > Gastropoda > Stylommatophora > Achatinidae > Lissachatina > Lissachatina immaculata. Next base: position 54,118,289 of record CM019692.1, read on the forward strand.
TTCTTTGCGAAGGAAATTCTTCTCAGTCTTACGGAGTATACTCTGTGAATCCGTCCATTAACTACATCATGAGCAACTAACCATTCCATTGCCGCCTCAGTTTCCACTCGCACGCTTGATGTGCTGACTTCAAAGGCTCCCGAACGCTGTATCAGGACTCTTCATTTCGGTAGACAACAAAACCCCAACCACTTCTGCTATTCCGAGTCACTGAACCATCTGTACTTATTACCGTGTCGGAAGCCCCACACTGATGCTGGATGAGATCTTGAAGCAAAAAGTAAGGAACTGTGTTCAGATTGTAGAAGTAGAAGAAGCTTGGATATGTATTATACTTTAAAACATTTGGACATGACTTTGTGGCAAAATTTACAGAAGACGCAATATTGATTATGTACTTTTATCCAAAATAGAAATTATGAAATAATGGCGGCGGTGGTGATGATACTGATAATAGTGATGATACTGATAATAGTGATGATACTAATGATGTCGATGATACTAATGACAACGATAAGTAACTTTAATTTTAATATAGCATACCAAGATCACTTACCATAGAGGGTGGTATGATAGAAAATAGATGATGATGATGACGAACTTGTCCGTGTGATCTCATACCATATCCTACTGTTCTCATTGCCCAGCACGGTGATATTAAAGACCAGGTTATACAGATCACCGACCTGACTGTCACAGTAACCACACCAGCCTTGTCTGGGACCATGGCAACCATCACGTGTTATGTTGATGTCACAAACAGTACTGACGTAGTCGTACTGGAAAAACAAGATAAAAGTCACGTGCTAACAACGTGATGTGGATACACTGTCATGTTTGTCACTTCTGTCAATTATAGAATATAAACCAGTTTCCTAGTGTCCGATAGGGGACATTTTGAGGTCCAGGAATTGATGGTCACGTACCTGATTTGCAGACGGGTTTTTAATTATGCCCCCCCCCCCCTTTCCTAAGAAGAAGCAACTACTCCTTTTGTTTCATTTGCCACGTTGTTTTTAGAAAGTGAAATCATTTCTTCTCTGTAAATCATTGTTACACGCCTTAATGGATTTACGTATGTGTCCCGTACTGTAAACTACAAGGTTTGAAAACTGTGAGATTATACGTACTGGAAATACTTGCCTCAGCCTCCGTGATCTCATTCAGAAAAATCTCTAATATTTTTTCAAGACTCTTTCTCGCAAGTTTCCATTTACTTCAACGAACCTAAACATATAAAAAAGTTAACCTTCCTAATGTCAGTGTCATCCCTCAGGATATAAACCGCTTAATCCTCTCTATAACCATCTTATTTATGCCAGGAACAATTTGGGACTATAAGTGTTAACTTCTCCTAGACTTATTTCGGCTCTTACACTTATCCTGCTTACCTAATCTCTAGTGGCCATCTTTTCTATATTACTACCAGTTTCATCGCATTTGCTGACTGTAACATTTCTATCGTGTCTTTATATGTTTCCTAGTTTATCACAGTCCTCAACTTTTACAAGCCACCACTGGTCAGTGTAGTTCTTACATAAGGACAGAGTGTAAACTTCCTCTTGTTTCAGTATGAATCAGCAATAACCTATTAGTCTTAACACATTGTTTGAGTTACATGTATAATTAATCGTTTGTATTTATTAAAGATAAGACGTTTATGTGCATTTGTTTCTAGCTCAGTTTTTTTAAAATATTGTCAGTATAGATGTTTTAATAGGCATTGTTTTCTAGAAATGATGCCCATTTCCCTCATTGTTGTAGTGATACTTTTCTCTCATTGTTATAGTGATACTTTTCTTTCATTCTTGTAGCGATACTTTTCTCTCATTGTTATAATGATACTTTTCTATCATTGTTATAGTGATACTTTTCTCTCATTGTTATAGTGATACTTTTCTCTATGCTTGTTTAATCACAGAGAATTATGTTTAAGTCTTGCTATTTTTTGTCGCAGTCCTTTTAGTTGAATCAAGTTTTGTTGCTTGTTTTCTGTTTGACGTTTGTTTATAAGTTTTTCAGAATATTCATTCACGTTTAAAATAAATTATGATAAAAAGTGGAAGGCTGCTGTATAAAGCAGAAGCAGCAGTTCGAGTTGAAAATAGAATTGGAAAATATCAACCTATAAAACAAGGGGTGTGACAAGGATGTGTACTATCTCCAGACCTTTTTTCTCTGTACAGCGAGAATATTCTAAGAACAATCATCACAGAGCCAGGCATAAAAATTGGAGGATACAATATTATCAACCTTCGGTATGCTGACGATACAGTACCGATAGCTGAGAACCAACAAGACCTGCAAAATCTCTTGGATAAAGTCGCCAAAGAAAGTGAACAGAAGGGCCTTACTTTGAACATCAAAAAGACAGAGACTATGGTTATATCTAAGAAACAGAATCCACCAGCATGTAGTATTAAACTAAACGGAACTATTCTAAAGCAGATGCAGAAATTCAAATACTTTGGAGCAGTAATAACTTCAGATGGGAAATGCAGAACAGAAATTAAGAACAGAATAGGCCAACCAAAGACTGCATTTCAGAGAATGAGAAATATATTAACCAACACATCCTTATCAATGGATGTTAGAAAACAAGTCCTAAAATGCTATATATTGAACCTATCTTGTTATATGGAAGTGAATCATGGACAATAGGCAAGTCTGCACAAAAATCACTGGAAGCAGCAGAAATGTGGTTTATTAGAAGAATGTTGCGAATCCCCTGGACAGCAAAAATAACTAATGAAGAATGTATGAGAAGAGCTGGACAGACAAAAAATCTTGTCAAAAAGATAAGAGAGAGACAATGTACTTTCATAGGACATGCAATGAGAAGAGGGGGCATTGAAAATATTATAACAACAGGAAAAATAGAAGGAAGAATATCAAGAGGAAGACCAAGAGAAATGATACTGGACAGTCTGACGGGATGGTGTGAGAGGAGATCACCAACTGAGCTGATGTCCTGCATGAAGGATCGGGTACTCTGGAGAAGCATAATAGCCAACGCCAGTCGGCACGGCACCTGATGATGATGATGATGTATAAAACGGAGCCCGCAAGCCCAGGAAATAAAGATAATGTTTGTTACAGATAATATATCACCTGTGCTTACATCCTGGCTTTAGTTAAATCAATCTCATTGTTAGATTGGTAAAAATAATACTGCATGTAGATTTATACTCATATCTAACTGTATCTTCTCATGATATAAACAAGCTGTACAAAACATTGGCATTAACAAATCTAACAAATAGATCTACAGAAAGTAAGTCTGAGAGATGAAATTCACAAAAACATCAATAAATTATATTAATATACTTACTGAAATAGAATAAGATTGTTGCAAGGAAATCTGATATAAAGGCCATTCACTCGAGTTGGACTGAGAAGTGGTGAGAACTGCATTTAGAATTATTCTCTCCCCTTGGATGACGAAATTAGGATTTGAACACTTTGAACCCTTGAGGGCACCCCAGACAATCGTTTGTCCTGGCACATCTAGAACAGACCAGACATAAATATAAATCAAACAATTGTTTGTTATTTTGTTTGTTATTTTGTTTTGTCATGCACTTAATCAATGAAATCAGTGAGTTGAAAATACAATTTTTGTTACTCACAAAAGTTCCATGAGACAGAAAAAATAGTTAAATGACCCGACCTGAGTAAGGAAACTAGTAAAGGCTGGTCTGGTCTTCCACCAACCTTAAATCATATTTGTCTGACATTGTTTGTTCCTCTATGTCCAGCCCTGCCTCCCCAGAACACTTTGTGTCTTCTTCTAACCTCAAAGATATTATCATTCTTGGAGATTTCAACATAGATCTAACACAATCAAATCTAACTTGGAGCAATATTATATTATCATATAACCTTTGCAAAATTGTCACTAAACCTACAAGAGTAACAGAAGTATCATCCACATTATTAGATCATATATATGTAGCCAACCAGAAAACATCATTGAATGTAACATCCCTCATACTTCGTTAAGTGATCATTACCCAGTCTGCTGTACGTGGACAAGAAAGGGGTATAAACTTCCTAAACACAATCACATCAGTGTGAAATTTAGAAGCTTCAGAAAATTTAAACTAGAATTATTCCTTAATGATTTGCAAGAATCTTCACTTACACACGTGTACCAACTAACTGACCTTGATGAAGCAATAGAATAGTGGCTAAAGATCTTCAGAGATATATTAGACAGACATGTCCCCATGAAAGAGGTGAGAGTAAAACACCAGACGAAGTCACCTTGGATAACACCTGAAATACTACAATCCATCAGAGAACGTGATCGGGCGCACAAAATCAAGGACTTTATGACCTACCAGTCACTCAGAAACAAAGTTCAATACTTAATAAGACAAGAGGAAAAAAAATACTTCAGGAATCTAATACAGAATAAATCAGACAGTAAATCAATTTGGAAAGCCATAAATACCCTATCAAATAAAAGAAAAGAATTTGATTCTCAAGCCACCAATCGTGCATACACTAGGGCACATATCAGTACACATTTCAGAGAAGAAATCAACTTTCTTAAATCATCAATATCAGCTCCTGTATGCGACTTACATGAACTACAAACATTCCTGGACAGCAGATGTACTGATTTTAAATAGTTACACATACCATTCTTAACAGTCAGTTAAGTTCACAGTTATCTCTTAACCTTAAAAAACAACAATACAGCTGGGGTTGATGATATTAGTAATAAGATTTTACGTTATGCTGCACCTGTCATTTCACATACACTAACATATGTTTACAACCAGTGCATTGCAAAATGTTATTTCCCTGAGGCTTTTAAAACTGCTAAGGTGTATCCTCGCTTTAAATCTGGCTCATCCAACATTCTTATCAACTAGAGACCAATATCCATATTATCGTCATTATCAAAACCACTCGAAAAACACATACACAAAATAACTCTACGACACATGCAAGAGAACAATTTACTCATAGACAGTCAGTCAGGCTTTAGACTCAATCATTCCTGCCACACAGCTCTTACCAAAATGACAGAAAACTGGTTAGTAAACATAAATGACGACAGACTATGTGGTGCCATCTTTGTCGACTTTAAAAAGGCATTTGATATGATTGACCACGATATTCTTGTAAGAAAAATAAAGACTTATAAATTGCACCCTAACCTAATAAAATTAATTGCATCGTTTCTTTCAGACAGACAACAGGTAGTATTCTTCAACAATTCTCTATCAAATTCTGCTATAGCTGACACTGGTGTTTCGCAAAGTTCTATTCTAGGCCCGTTATTCTTTGCTATCTATATCAATGATCTTCCACTTCATCTTAAACACTCTTTTTGTGACCTTTTTGCCGATGATTCCACAGTCTACACCAATGACTACGATTGTGTTAATCTAGAATCAACTCTTCAGGTCGAGTTATACCATTTGAGAAGATGCAGCAAAAATAATGGCATGATTATAAACGCCGATAAAACAAAATCAATGCTCATAACAACAAGACAGAAACTACAAAACACAACAAAAACAACACTTCGGCTCTGTACAGAAACATCACAGATAGAAAACGTTAGCGAGCACAAAACACTAGGTCTTATTATTGACCAACATCTGACCTGGAACTCTCATGTGCAATGTCTAACAAAACTCATCGCACAAAAAGTATACCAATTAGCTCAAATTAAGCACTTCATCGATCAAGACACTAGGAAGACATACTACATATCTCATATACAAACATATTTAGACTGTTGCTCAACAGTTTGGGATGGTTGCTCAGTGTCAAATACAAAGAGGCTTTGCTCACTCTAAAAGCGAGCAGTAAAGCTTATTAGTGACAAAGATCAAGCACAAACAACTAACCATCACAAACGTATCAAAATACTACCTCTTAAGAACAGGCTTCAACAAAGCCAAGTTAGTACATCAAATTCTTTCACGGCATGCCCCGCCTTATCTATGGAACCTGTTTAAATTTAGCCCAAAGTGCAGCCAACGCTTGAACAACATAAGTCTTCCAAAACCTAGACTTGATCTTTACAAGAAAAGCTTTAGTTATTCTGCTGCTCATCTTTGGAATACTCTCCCATCATATATAAAAATATTAATTAATTATACTCCTTCTTACAACTACAAGCTTTCCCAATATCTATTTGATGTCGACTACATACCTCCATGAATTATAAAACTTAAAAATTATCTTAAACTGCTCTTACAGACACCGAATACAATTAATTGCTTTCTGAATAGTCTCGAAAATTTGTTTAGTAGATAGTCATTTATAATGTATGTAGTTACTTCTGTACTGAGTGAATGTTTAAGAGCGAAATGTAAATGTTATATTTTATTTTATGTCTCTCAGCTTCAATGTTAGTTATGTTTGTTACATGAACATGATATTTGTAGAATGTCTGGAATAGAGTGAAAGATGTATGATAAAGGGCAGAATGTCAGACGGGCCTGCGTGCCCAATTCTTAACCCTTTTGAAATAAAGATCAATCAATCACTCATTCCTTCAGCTTTCCGAGCCAATGCGGCTCACTGTTGCAGACAGGACCTGTCTCTACTCCTTTCTGTTCTTAGTCTTCTCCTGGCAGGTGTCCACCCCGAGGGCTCGTAGATCTTCCAGGCTGTCAAGTCACATCTTGTCTTGGTCTGCCTCTGTTTATCACTTCTGTATAAGTCTGTACATTCTCGTCTATCCAAGAACCTGGGACGCCTTAGTTTGTTGCTTTCCATAATAGTATGTATAAGTGGAAACTTGAATAGCGTGTGTACTTATTTGTTATTTATAACATCAGCTATGTTATATTTATCAATGTTTTGTAATTCTGTTATATTTAAGAATGTTATTCTGTTCTGTTATAGTTGAAAGTCTTGTGCTGTTCTGTTACATCTAAGAGAGTTGTGCTGTTCTGTTATATTTAAGAATGTTACGCTGTTCTGACTCCCATACCAAGAAAGAGATTAACCTAACATCTCTTTATATTATCAGAGTGAGATTTTTTCATTCAGAACCGCCCAACAGATTCTTGTCTTACTTCCTGCATAGACGTTCCTAAGTTCTATAAAATCTTGTACAACAATTTCCTTATACATATAATGCGTATGTATGTGTGTATATGCGTAGTTATATGTGTATGTTCGTGTATATATATATATATATATATAAGTATATACATATATATATACGTGTTTATGTGTGTGTATGAATTTATGTGTGTATTTGTTTTTATTTGTTTTACTTGTTTGTTGTTTTCTTTTTGTTTGTTTTCTTATCAGATCAGCTGTGGCTAGCTCCGTAAAGAAGAAATGAGGACAATACTCAGTATCTTATGTTAGCTACGGGTTTATTCTGTCACCACAAGACAGTACTCACTCTCTCATGTCAGCTACGAGTTTATTCTGTCACTACAAAACAGTACTCAGTATCTTATATTAACTACGAGTTTATTCTGTCACTACAAGACAGTACTCATTATCTTATGTTAGCTAATGGTTTATTCTGTCACTACAAGACAGTACTCTGTATCTTATGTTAGATACGGCTTTATTCTGTCATAACAAGACAGTACTCAGTATCTTATGTTAGCTACGAGTTTATTCTGTCACTACAAAACAGTACTCATTATTTTATGTTAGCTACAGGCTTATTCTATCACTACAAAACAGTACTCATTATTTTATGTTCGCTACGAGTTTATTCTGTCACTACAAGACAGTATTCGGTATCTTATGTTAGTTACGAGTTTATTATGTCATCACAAGACAGTACTCACTCTCTCATGTTAGCTACGGAATTATTTTATCGTCACAAGACAGTACTCAGTATCTTATCTTAGTAACGAGTTTATTCTGTCACTACAAGACATTACTCAGTATCTTATGGTAGCTACGATTTTCTTCTGTCATCACAAACAGTACTCAGTATCTTATGTTAGCTACGGGCTTATTCTGTCGTCACAAGACAGTATTCAGTATCTTGTGTTAGACACAAATTTATTCTGTAACTACAATACAGTACTCAGTATCTTATGTTGGCTACGGTTTTATTCTGTCACTACAAGACAATACTCGATATTTTATGTTAGCTACGAGTTTATTCAGTCGTGACAAGAGAGTACTCAGTATCTTGTTTTAGCTACTGGTTTATTCTGTCACTACAAGACAATACTCAGTATCTTATGTTAGCTACGTGTTTATTCTCTCCTCACAAGACAGTACTCAGTATTTTATGAAATCTTATATATCTTATATCCTTCCCATGTCGTTAAACGTCACATAGGGCTCGCAAAAGTAATTGACCAATTTTTCCTGTCTTCGACGAGTCTTTCAGCCTCATCAAAGGATTTTATGCCTGTTAATTTGGCCTCTCATAATAATGTCCTCTTCAGAGTTTCACGCGGTCTGCCTCTTTTTCTGCGGCCTGTTGTGTTCCACTTGATAGCTTTTTTTGGATTTCTTGTCTATTTCTTTAGTTATTTTCCAGCTTATGCATGCATAAATGAGGGTGGATATTATATTTGAATTGAATAGTCTTAACTTGGTTTTTGTGCTTATAACTTTTGAATTCCATATGTTCTCAAGATTTTTGAAAATTGATGCTGTTTTTGCAATTCTGATCCTAAATTCCGTTCTAGTGTCACTATACTGGTCTATGTAGCTGCCAAGGTATGCAAATTGATTGACTTCTTCAATATCTGTCCCTTCTATGTTTATTTTTCCATTTAGATTGAGAGGAATTTTCATTATTTTTGTTTTGTCCTTGTTAATTTCAAGTCCTATTTTGCTAGCCAGTGAAGAGAGGCTATCTGTTTTTTCTTGCATGAAATTCACATTATTACTGATAAGAGTTATGTCATCAGCAAAATCAAGGTATTCTAGTTGGGTCTCATGTACCCAGTCAATACCTGTGTTACCTGTGCAGCATTTTTTCATTATGAAGTCTATTGTAATCTCAAAAAGTAAAGGTGACAGTATACATCCTTGTTTCACACCTGTTTCAATCTGGAACCATTCACTCATCCCTTCTTCTGTCTTGACTGCACAAACATAGCCATTGTATAAGTCCTTAATGATGTTGACAATTTTAAATGGTATTCCATATAGACATAAAATTCTCCATAATGAATCTCTGTGTATGCTATCAAATGCCTTTTTAAAATCTATGAAGTTCAGTATTAATGGTTTCTGCTTTTCAATATGTTCTTCAAGTATTATTCTGAGAGTAAAGATCTGGTCAAGACAGCTTCTCCCTTTTCGAAATCCTGCTTGTTCTTCTCTCATTGCAGTATCCACTATATCTTTGAGTCTATTCAAAATAACTTTGCAAAATACTTTTGACACAACTGATATTAAGGTTACTCCTCTCCAGTTGTTACAGTCACTAAGGCTGCCTTTTTTTGGTATTTTAAAAATGATTCCCTTCTTCCAATTAGAAGGGACCTTTTCTTCTTTCCAAATCTTGTTAAACATTCTCTGTAGTTGTCTCGTGTTGTCACTATTGATAGCTTTTAGCATCTCGGCTGTTATTTCATCTTCACCTGCAGCTTTGTTGTTAGCCATTAAATTCACTGCTGTTTCAATTTCATGCAGTTTAATTTTCATGTAGACTACATATTAATCAACAAACGATTCTGCACTGCATTACTGACAACAAAAACCATGCCAGGAGCTGACTGCAATAGTGACCATGATCCACTCTGTGGAAAAGTTAGAATAAAACTAAAGAAAGCGGGCAGAAAAGTGAGAAACATCAAACTGAATACAGAACTTCCTAAAAATGACCAAGAACTGCGAGAACAATACAAAGTTATTATAACAAATAGATACAATGCAATAGCAAAGATAAATACTATAGATGAACAATGATAAATGTTAAGAGAATCTATCCACCAAACTGTTAAGGAGATAATACCACCCAAAAAAGAATCCCCTAAAAATAAATGGATGACAGACGACATCTTAGGACTGATGGACAAGAGGAGGAGGAGTAAAAATAACGAGGAAAAATATAAGAAGATAAGTAAAGAAATAAGACGCAAATGCAGAGAAGCAAAAGAAGTGCGGTTAAATGAGCAGTGCAGACAGATAGAGGACTCTCATATTAAAGACAGCAAAAACATGCACAAACGAATTAGTGAACTCACAGGCAGGAAAACAAAATATACCACAGGTGCCTGAAATCGAAAGAAGGTAAAATGTTAATGGGAAAAGAAGACATTGTGGACAGGTGGACAGAGTATATCGGTGAGCTATATGGAGGAGAAAGACCAGAATTAACACCAGATACTGAAAACTGTGATTAACACCAATACTTGAAGATGAAATCATAGATGTCATCAAACACATGAAGAAAGGAAAAGCGATGGGCCTGATAATATAACAATAGAAGAAATAGAGACACTAGAGAAGACACGAATAAAAATAATAACCAAGTTACTGGATGACATTTACAACAGTGGTTATATTCCCAGTGACCTGATTAAATCCACGTTTATAGCACTACCAAAGAAACCAGGTGCAAAGGAATGTGACGACCACCGGACTATCAGCCTCTCATGTCACATAACGAAGCTACTTCTGAGAATAATTATGAGAAAAACAAGGAAAAAGATAAAAATGGAAATAGCAAATGAACAGTTTGGATTTGTTGAAGAAAAGGGAACACACAATGCCATTTATGCTTTACGAACACTAACAGAAAGAGCTTTAGAAGTACAGAAAGATCTCTACTTATGCTTCATTGATTACACCAAGGCATTTGACAAGGTGAAAGATAATGAAATTATTAAAATGCTTGAAGACATCAATATAGACGGCAAAGACCTGAGGATTGTAAAACATCTATACTGGCAGCAAGAAGCAGCAGTTCGAAATGAAAATAGAACTGCAATATATCAACCTATAAAATAAGGAGTGCGACAAGGATGTGTACTATCTCCAGACCTTTTTTCTCTGTATAGCGAGAATATTCTAAGAACAATCATCACAGAACCAGGCATAAAAATTGGAGGATACAATATTAAAACCTTCGGTATGCTGACGACACATTACTGATAGCTGAGAACCAACAAGACCTGCAAAATCTCTTGGATAAAGTCACCAAAGAAAGTGAACAGAAGGGTCTTACTTTGAACATCAAAAAGACAGAGACTATGGTTATATCTAAGAAACAGAATCCACCAGCATGCAGTATTAAATTAAACGGAACTATTCTAAAGCAGGTGCAGAAATTCAAATACCTTGGAGCAGTAATAAATTCAGATTGGAAATGCAGAACAGAAATTAGGAACAGAATAGGCCAAGGAAAGACTGCATTTCAGAGAATGAGAAACATGTTAACTAACACATCCTTATCATTGAATGTTAGAAAACGAGTCCTAAAATGCTATATTGAACCTATCTTGTTATATGGAAGTGAATCATGAACAATAGGCAAGTCTGCACAAAAATCATTGGAAGAAGCAGAAATGTGGTTTATTTGAAGAATGTTGCGAATCCTCTGGACAGCAAAAATAACTAATGAAGAATGTATGAGAAGAGCTTAGAGATAAAAAACCGTGTCAAAAAAGATAAGAGAGAGACAATGTACTTTCATAGGATATGCAATGAGAAGATGGGGCATTGAAAATATTATAACAACAGGAAAAACAGAGGCAAGAAGATCAAGAGGAAGACCGAGAGAAATGATACTGGACAGTCTGACGGGATGGTGTGAGAGGAGATCACCAACTGAGCTGATGGCCTGCATGAATGATCGTGTACCCTGGAGAAGCATAATAGCTAACGCCAGTCGGCACGGCACATGATGATGATGATGATTAATTTCATCTAGTCTGACATTTAGTTGTAGGGCTGGTAAGTCAGTTTCAAGGTTTAACATTTCTTTTGGGTGTGGTCGATTAAGTATTTCTTGGAAGTGTTCAGCCCATCTTTGTTTTTGGTCTTTATTTGATGGTAATAGGGTTCCAGTTTTGCTAAGGACTGGTCTTTCTTTAGATGTAATAGTACCTGTTAGCCTCTTTTGTATGTTATATATAAAGTTTTGCTGTCTCCTGTTTTTGCTGCCTTTTCTGCCTCTTTCGCCATATTGTCTATGTATTCTCTTTTATCCCTTCTAGCTGAACTTTTTACTTTCTTGTCTATTTCTTTGTATGTTGCTTTCGCCAGATCTTTTCCAAGATCTGTTTTTGCATTCAACATGTATAATTTGACTGCTCGTCTTTCATGTGTATACATCCATGTTTTATCTGATATCCATGCTTTTCTATTTGGTTTTTTCAGTCCAGCGCTTGCTTTTGCTGCTTTGATTATGGCTGTACTGTAAGAATTCCATAATTCATCTATAATTATCTCCTCAACTTCACTGGGTGTTTTGGAATGATTGGCAAGTTCCTGATTGAAATTAATGTTAGTATTTTCTTCTTGTAGGCTGTGGCTGTTTATCTTTCTGTGTACTGATTTCTTATGTTGGCTTTTCAATTTTAGTTTTATTTTCCCTATGCACAGGTTGTGATCACTGTTGACATCTGCACCCCTATAAGCCCTTACATCTATGAGAGATGTTCTGTATTGCTTTCTAATACAAAAATGATCTATCTGGTTTCTAGTTCTATCATCTGGAGATATCCACGTTGTTTTATGTATCTCTTTGTGTGGGAATATTGTGCCTCCAATGACCATGCCCTCTGTTAGACATACTTCAATGAATCTTTCTCCATTCTGATTAATCATGTCAATTCCTTCTTTCCCCATCACTTTTTCAACGTCGGTATTATCCTTCCCTACCTTAGCATTGAAGTCCCCCATAGCAATTAGGATGTCGTGTTTAGGGACTCTGTTGAGGATTTGTTGTAGTTGGTGATAGAAGTCGTCTTTCACAACATCATCTGCATCATTCGTTGGTGCGTAACACTGTATTATTGTCATTCTTCCGTGTCGTAGGTTGTTATGTGCTCTTATTATACGACTATTCACCGGTTTCCATTCTACAAGGCTCTTTGCAGCTACATTTGACATAATGATGCCCACGCCATCCCGGATTTTACCATCATTTCTGCCTGAATGTATTATTAACTTACCGTTTTCTGCCGATCTTTTACCTGCTTCTGGCCATCGCATTTCACTGATGCCCAGCATGTCTAGATGGTATCTCTCCATTTCTTTGATGACCTGAGTAGTTTTCTTATGTTAGCTATGGGTTTATTCTGTCGTCACAAGACAGTACTCATTATCTTATGTTACCTGCGATTTTATTCTGTAACTACAAGTCAGTACTCTCGTATCACTAGAGGTTAAAGAACGTTTGATGAATTAATGAGCCATTTCATTGAAAGTGATATCCCTTTAGAAAACATTATGGCTTGTGCTAATGATGGTGTTGCTTCCATGACAGGTAGATAACAGGAATTTATTTCATTTTGAAACGTGCTATCCCAGAAGTATTTTGTGTCGACTGTGTGTTTCACCGGCAGCATTTGAATAAAAAAAAACTGACAGGACATATGCATGAGTCTCTAAGTGCCATAATAAAGACAATCAACCGCATAAAATCGCTTAAACTTCAAGATCGTCTGTTTGGCGAGTTTCAGTTTTGTAGGGACCCTGCTGAAGATTTTACACGCTTACTATTGTGTACAGAAATCTGCTGGTTGTCAAGGGGTTGTTGCCTTCGTCCTGCTGGTGCTCCGTGGGACGTGGTTGTGACATTTTTCAGTAGTCACCAAACTAAAACAAGAGATCACCTCCGGTAAATGTGACATATTTTATCTTCGTGACACATTTGAAAAACTTGTTAAGGAAGCAACTGCAGAGAAGAAAAGAGATTAATATGGCATTTCATGGAAAACTAAAACTTTCACAGCCATTGTTCTGAATAAAGAGATTATGACATATTGCTGTATGTGGACCATTTTAAGCAGGAAGTTTGTTTCAAAGATCTCCTGGATATAGATATTCCGACATGGATAGTGAATCTAGTTGTGGTGAATGCTGCTGATGTTGACGTAACATTGCAAGAACTGCTCATCCAATTACAGAAAGATATGAACGTTCAAGCAATTTTTAAACGAGAAAAAAACTTTTTATTTTGTTTGGTAAACACTGCAGCTTCCTGAAAGTTTGCGAGAAGGGAAAACTTTTTATTTCACAGCATTTCCTGTGCCATGTTTGGTCGAATGAGGTGTCAGTCGAGTGAGTTATTTGTTAACACAAATCCACACGCGCCTGAAGATAGTGATGAAGTTTTACACTGAACCAGACACCTCTGTCTGTCTTCATTACTAGAACTAGACACCTCTGTCTGTCTTTATTACTAGAACCAGACACCTCTGTCTGTCTTCACTGTTTGAACCAGTTTTACCGTATTCGTCACTTCTTTTATCTCTGGACATAATGAAAAGACGAGTTTCGCTTATCACTTACCTCACTGGAACCTGGCATCAAAAAAACAAAAAAACTTGCATCACTTCACCAAGTTCAAGGGTCACACTAATAAACTACATTAACGGTAAAACTGTATGTAAATGTTTCCTGTAAACTGTCTTAATAAAACTAGTAGAAACAGAAACATAGTCAGTCTGTTTACAACACAAGGGTACTGTAGGTGGCTCAGTCTGCTTAAAACACAAGAGTACTATAGGTGGCTCAGTGTGCTTACAACACAAGAGTACTGCAGGTGGCTCAGTCTGTTTACAACACAAGAGTACTGTAGGTGGCTTAGTCTGTTTACAACACAAGAGTACTGCAGGTGGCTCAGTCTGTTTACAACACAAGAGTACTGTAGGTGGCTCAGTCTGTTTACAACACAAGAGTACTGTAGGTGGCTCAGTCTGTTTACAACACAAGAGTACTGTAGGTAGCTCAGTCGTTTTACAACACAAGAGTACTGTAGGTGGTTAAATCTGTTTACAACACAAGAGTAATGTAGGTGGCTCAGTCGTTTTACAACACAAGAGTACTGAAGCGGCTAAGTCTGTTTACAAGGCATGTTTGCTGTAGGTGGCTCAGTCTGTTTACAACACAAGAGTAGTGTAGGTCTTTCAGTCTATTTACAGCACAAGAGTACTGAAAGTGGTACGTCTATTTACAGCACAAGAGTACTGAAGATGGCTACGTCTATTTACAACACAAGGGTACTGTAGGTGGCTCAGTCTGTTTACAATAGAAGAGTACTGTAGGTGGTTCAGTCTGTTTACAACACAATAGTACTGTAGGTGGTTCAGTCTGTTTACAACACAATAGTACTGAGGTGGGTCATTCTGTTTACAACACAAGAGTACTGTAGGTAGCTTAGTCTGTTTAAAACACAAAAGTATGTTGTTGGCTCAGTCTGTTTACAACAAAAGAGTACTGTAGGTGGCTCAGTCTGCATACAACACAAGAGTACTATAGGTGGCTCCGTCTGCTTACAACACAAGAGTACTGCAGGTGGCTCAGTCGTTTTACAACACAAGAATACTGTAGGTGGTTACGTCTGTTTAAAATACAAGAGTAATGTAGGTGGCTCAGTCTATTAACAACACAAGAGTACTGAGGTAGTTAAGTCTGTTTACAAGGCATGTATGGTGTAGGCGGTTGAGTTTGTTTACAACACAAGAGTACTGTAGGTGGCTAATTCTGTTTACAACACAAGAGTAATGTAGGTGGTTCAGTCTGTTTATAACACAAGAGTACTGCAGGTGGCTCAGTCTGTTTACAGCACAAGAGTACTGTAGAAGGCTCAGTCTATTAACAACACAAGAGTACTGAGGTGGCTCAGTCTGTTTAGAAGGCATCTGTCCTGTAGACGGCTTAGTCTGTTTTCAACAGAAAAGTACTCTAATTGACTCATTCTGTTTACAACACAAGAGTACTGTCAGTGGCTCAATCTGTTCACAACACAAGAGTACTGCAGGTGGCTCAATCTGTTTTCACCACAAGTGTACTGTAGGTGGCTCTTTCTGTTTACAACACAATATTACTGTAGGTGGTTCTGTCTGTTTACACGAAAAGCGTACTGTAGGTGGCTCTGTCCGTTTACAAAACAAGAGTACTGTATGTGGCTCTGTCTGTTTACAAGACAAGCGTAATGTAACTGGCTCTGTCTGTTTACAAGACAAGCGTAATGTAGGTGGCTCTGTCTGTTTAAATGACAAGCGTAATGTAGGTGGTTCTGTCTGTTTACAAGACAAGAGTATGTAGTTGGTTATCCGTTTACAAGACAAGCGTACTTTAGCTGGCTCTGTCTGTTTACAAGACAAGAGCACTGTAGGTAGCTAAGACTGTTTACAAGACATGCGTAATGTAGGTGGCTCAGTCTGTTTACAAGACAACCGTACTGTATGTGGTTCGGTCTGTTTATAAGATAAAAGTGCTGTAGGTGGTTCTGTCTGTGTAGAAGACAAGAGTACTGTAGGTGGTTCTGACTTTTCAAGACCTCAGTACTGTAGGTGGTTCTGTCTGTTTAAAAGACTAGCGTACTGTAGGTTGTTCTGACTGTTTATAAGACAAGCGTACTATATGTGGTTTTGTCTGTTTACACGACAAGCGTATTGTGGGTGGTTCTGTCTGTTTACAAGACATGCGTACTATATCTGGTTCTGTCTGTTTACAACACAAGAGTACTTAGATTGCTCTGTCTGTTTACAAGACAAGCGTAATGTAGATGGCTCTGTCTGTTTACAAGACAAGCGTAATGTAGGTGGCTCTGTTTGTTTACAAGACAAGCTTATAGTAATTTGGGGTCAAAGAAAAAAAAGCAAGGTCGGAAGATGGGCACGAGAATTAAAAATACTTAGATTTTGAGAAACAATGTCTAGAGTACAATCTTTTAAATCACTTTTTAATGTTTTAATGTAAGAAACTGTAATACAAAATACAGTATTGAACCATATAAATTAGTAAATATAATAAAGAATATATATTTACTTTTAAAAAATGTTATTAAAAATGTTATTAATTTCAGTTTCTATACTTTTATTTCTTCGGCCTGTTAATCTAAAATCCGTTATATCGGTGTCCTTTAAATAGAGGGTTTACTGTATTTATGTGTACGGTAAGGGTATATTACAGCTTTGAGTTGTAAGTTATAAATATACACGTCAGTGGAAATAAAAGTTCAACAAGAGTCGAATTTAAGTTACATTTATTTTAGGCACGAAATTTAAATTATTCAGGATCTGCCCCACAACAGCTATGTAACTGTGCCATGTGTGGGTGCCTGGATACTTAAACAAACACTTTATATCTGCGTTACACTGCAAACTGTGGCTAAGGTAAGAAATAATGTAAAGGAAAGAAAACAGGCAAGATATCAGTTTATGTATAAACATTAAAGTCTCTGGTACAGAAGCCGATACTCGTGGTATAAAACTGTAGCATACGAGCATGTTTATATGTGTACCATGAGGGCAGGGGAGATACTTAAACCTTGCGTGATCAAAGATGAGATATGAAAGACCTGCTTGCCCAATTCTTCATCCTTCGACACTAAAGATCATTCATTCATTCATCATCACAAGAGAAGAAGGTCAGAGACTTTGCAAATAAAATCTTTGACACAGAGCACGTGCTCCCAGATATGAAATAGCACACATGGTCACTAACACACACTCACTTTGATAAGTTACATCTTTAAAATACTTTTTACAGTTCTCCACTTAATACGAAATAATACAAAAATATACATTCATCAATGATTTTTACAATGTTCTCCCAAACTTTTAAATCTCTAATTTAAATGAAAAAAAAACTATGGTTCGTCGATTAAATGAAAGTGAGACATGAAAAAATAACAAAATACAAGGAGGGAAACCCAGAATTATGAAGAAAATAAATACAAGTGCAGTCGACACTTTCTTATGGTGTCTTCTAGGGGATACAGTAAAACACTGATGAGAGGGAAATAGTGTTTCAAACCCATCAGTTCTAGTTGAACATGGTCGAGTGCTTTCAGTATCAAGCAGCTCACATGTTTTAAGAAAAGACTGGTAAATGTTGAATAAAAGCACTGTAGTTCTGTGTTCTAAGACTTTAGTGTTGAAAGAAGATATCGTAGATACAATAATTTTTATACAGAGTTCACTGATACAGGAAACGTAGTTCAAGGTCTTCCTCAGTAGGACAAAAGCTGCTCTATGTATGTTACATTTATAGTCATTCGTTAGAATTACTCATCATCATCATCATCATTTTCATCATCATTATCATCATTATCATCATCATCATCATTATCATCATCATCATCATCAGGTGCCGTGCCAGTAGGTGTTGGCCGACATGCCTCTCCATCGGTCTCAGTCCTTGATATTTTCCATCAGCTCAGTTGATGATTTCTATTCTGTCGTTGTGTTCTTTTCATTGATTTCTCTTTACGGTATTCAGGGAGGCTGTCTCTCACTCAGTTGATGATTTCTACTCTGTCGTTGTATTCGTTTCCTTGATTTCTCTCTACGGTATTCAGGGAGACTGTCTCTCACTCACTCACCACAAACTAACATCATGAGACGCTGTTTTAACTGGTTTGTACATTTTTTTATTTATCAAAGCGTCAGCGCCCATTCTGTCTCTTCCAAGTTCCCTTATTTTGTTGTCTAGTGTGACATCTCATCTCGTTCATAACAAGTTCTTTTCTTTCCTTCGAGACGTCCTCACACATGTGACATGTGCTTGGCTAAAAAATACATCAGGTTCGTACTTGTATATGAAATGTTTATTTCTATGATTCTAATTGTACTTTACAGAACATGCCCAGACAAAATCAGCGACATCGAAACATACTATGATAACGAAACAGGCTTTTTGTATCATGGAATAATTTAATGTGTTGTTAATATACAATAATTTAATGTGTTGTTCATACACAATGTTTTATAACCTTATTAAATACATACCAGCTGGAAGTAGTAGAACAACTAATAACACGAGACAGAACTGTTTTCCCAACATTCTCTTAATCAATGTGTAGGCTCTGGCATGAAGCTTCTGTCGTGTCTGCCATACACCTGCTAACTAAACTTCTAAACACGGTATGCCATACGTAATGAAGAAGAAAAAAAAACCAATATTTAACTTCCTGGTCTCATGCTAGAAAAGTAACCATGCTGTCTACATACTTCTAGTGTTTAACTGTTCAAGCATAACTCTTGTGTGTAAAAAGTAATTGCGCTTTCTGATTTTTTTTAAAGAAAGGGCAAACTGTATTTGTCAGAAGTTAGTTATTTCTTGTTATTACGCCTTTGCCTTGACCTGATCACAAGGCACTGTGCTGTACAGGACGTCATTGATAGTAACAGTCATCTATGTACTCACTCAGCCTACACCAGCACATGTCAGCTTCCATGTTTTTTTAAGCGTTCAGCTTACTGTAGTGGTGTTGGTCAGCATTTCATGATGCAAGAATTGATAGCATTAGCCCAGGTGACAAGCAAGTGGTCCTCAAGTCAGTCTCGAATTTCTGGTATGGTATCGAATCCCACTTGTCATCTCCAATTCGACAAGTGTGTGGGTGGTGCTATGGAGTGTGTGCACTGTTTTGAGAATCTATTTCACAGCAAGGGAGTGCAGCGCTTACGGACTTGACCAACCTGCAGGGACGATAACTCTTTAACATTTTAACATATTTAACTGCAAGTATGATTTAGAATGATGGCGGCGTGGCCGTGCGTCTAGAACACTCAAGTTCTAGTTCTAGAGTGTTCTATCACAGAAGGATCGGGGGATTTTCACTTTTAGGGCCAATATTTAAACTTCAACCGTGTCCTCTGATCTAGGTAAGTGGTCACTAATCTCTCTAATGCTGGGGAACTGGCCCATGGGCTGTAACTTTGGCAGCTTTTTAAAGAAGCTGTTTTTATATCTCTACTTGTTAATTTGCCTTAGGGGCATTATAGAACAGATAAGAATTTGTTGCTGTTGTATCTTAATTCTAATACTAAATCTGTTAAGTGGCATCAATGCCTTATAGAAGAAGAAGAAGAAGAAGATGATGATGAGAAGACAGAGAGGAAAATTATAATCTTGCTTGACTTATGCGCTTATTTAAGTGTTTATTAGAACCTTCAGTTTCTCAGTGACCCGGATATTATGAGTGTTAGGTTCAACAAAATTGTCATTCACCATGACCTTGACTGTCCAGCGATTTTTTTGTAATATATACAGATAATACAGTCGTATAATAGATCTGAATAGAGAACAAGGAAAATCATGAATCTATGTTTAGATATTACAGTTGAATAATAGATCTGAGCTGGCACGTTATATACAGTATTTCTGTATGTTCAGACGTGGATCGTGAGAAGAGACAAGCACCCAAATCTAACATTACAGATAGCTTAAAGAACAAGCTAATAATAATTATATATATAAAATGGTTTGCAAAACCATTTTATTGCAAAACAGAAATTAGGAACAGAATAGGCCAACCAAAGACTGCATTTCAGAGAATGAGAAACATATTAGCTAACACATCTTTATCAATGAATCTTAGAAAACAAGTCCTAAAATGCTATATTGAACCTATCTTGTTATATGAAAGTGAATCATGGACAATAGGCAAGTCTGCACAAAAATCATTGGAAGCAGCAGAAATGTGGTTTATTAGAAGAATGTTGCGAATCCCCTGGACAGCAAAAATAATTAATGAAGAATGTATGAGAAGAGCTGGAGAGACAAAAAAACCTTGTCAGAAAGATAACAGAGAGACAATGTACTTTCATAGGACATGCAATGAGAAGAGGGGGCATTGAAAATATTATAACAACAGGAAAAATAGAAGGAAGAAGATCAAGAGTAAGACCAAGAGAAATGATACTGGACAGTCTGACGGGATGGTGTGAGAGGAGATCACCAACTGAACTGATGGCTTGCATGAAGGATCGGGTACTCTGGAGAAGCATAATAGCCAACGCCAGTCGGCACGGCACCTGATGATGATGATGATATAAAATGGTTAGCGGGGTAGGGGTATCCCCTATCAAAGGAGAAATAAGACGCCTCCATACCTCTGTCAGTTTACTTGACACCCTTGGGCACGGTGGAGTACCCGTATAGCCCCCTGATCATGGTGACGTGAAGCCATGGGAGCAGGTGGTGGATGGAATGGGAGAGCAGCTGACAGATAATGTTGGTTATGGTCACCATTCTATGATGGTAGGCAGATGATTTCAATGTAGGGACAATGGCTACGATCACTGACTAGTACAGTCATTGCCCGGAAAGAAAGAAATGGTAAACTATCTTCTGCAACATGGAAGGTCAGATAGGAAAAATATCTGGCGGTGAGTCCCCCAGGCCAGATAGATCTAATTTTAACACTGGGGAAGAGTGTGAGACAGAGGTCAGTACTAGTAAATGTTATGACGGACAAAATCCTGACGGTTTTACTAAGGAAAACCCCTGCATCAAACTAACAAGAAAAATAAGAGTAGGAAGATGTAAGAGAGGATGTTGAGCAATAGAGGGCTCACCTGGGCAAGAGCAGAAAAAAAG
Source organism: Achatina immaculata (assembly GCA_009760885.1). Taxonomy (NCBI): domain Eukaryota; kingdom Metazoa; phylum Mollusca; class Gastropoda; order Stylommatophora; family Achatinidae; genus Lissachatina; species Lissachatina immaculata. Next base: position 54,139,766 of record CM019692.1, read on the forward strand.
GCAAAGGATATGCATTTGTGGAAAACCCTTGCGGAAACCTCATGTGCCCTGGGGACATAAGGTTCTGAGAGAGAGAGAGAGAGAGAGAGAGAGAGAGAGAGAGAGATGTCCTATTTATTTTCTATGGCACTGTTAACTTTCAGTATAATAAATAGAGAATACATCTTGCTTAGATGAAAGGTAGTTACTTTCTTTGAGCTTAGCTGTTCTTGTACATTATGTAATATCATCATTGTGAATCTGACTGTTATAATTATGTGATATCATCTTTATGAATCTGACTGTTCTAATTATGTGATATCATTTTCCTTAATACGACTCTTATGTGATATCATCTTTGTGCTGGGTGGAGACAGCGAATCTGGAAAATAAGGCGCTGTTCTAGGACCCTCCGAGATCGTACATCACCAGAACCGTCTCCACCCAGCTGGAATTAACAATGTCGTCAGCTTTCTGTAACTTCTTTAGTTTTCCACTCCCCCCCCTTTTTTTTTAACTCTGCTTTCTTTCTCTATGCTACCCCTCCCTACCACCACCCTCTTTTCTTCTCTGGCAACATATTGGTGTCTATAGGGTCTTGTCCTATTCACCAGTTTCACATTTTGTCCTGCAGGTGTTTATGTTCTTCATTCATTATCTTTCCGCGTCCCCTTTTCCCTTCCCCCCACACCTCGTCTAGCGGCTATCATGTTTCTATTGCCTTCCCCCCACCCCTTTCTACCACTTGTTTTCCTCCTCTCTCTCCACCTCTTCTTTACGATTCGCCCTATCTGGTACCCTTTGTTGTGGTCAGCGTGGTCGTTCCTTCTACTACACACATTTCTGTTTTCTACTTTTGGAGGAAGCCATATTCAGATAAGTTCTTCGTTTTTTTATTTTTATTTTTGTCTCGTATGTGCATGTAATCCTCGAAAAAGGCTCGCGCCGAAATATCGGATTTTGTATGTTTTTCATTTATACATTCTCATACTTTCTATTCGTTTTTTTTTTTCACCTTACTCACTCCCTCCCTCACTTTGTAAAACTGCACCATACACCTTTATCTACCTTTTTTATTTAAACCAGTTTTACTGCAGTCGCCATCCCTTTTATGTATAACTCTGAAACCATCTAACATAACCAGAAAGCGGATATACCCAGGTTTACCTTGGCATACACCGCACGCGTGGCTTAGGTCACGTCTCCCCAGCTTGTGTTTACAGTAGTGCTTTGTTCTGACGTATCTGAATCTGTTTGTCCCAACTGTCATGTCGGAAAAACTGGATTAGCGAATTTGCATCAGATTTTGTCAAAAACTTAGCGAAATGTGCAAGAAACGCAACCTTTAAGTTACAGTTAGTCTACTGTGAGGACTGTATGAGCCGTACACAAGTTTACGAGTGGTATAAACGTTTAATAGATGCTCGTGAAAGTATTGAGAGTAATGAACGTTCTAGGAGACCTGCAAATAGCAAAACTGAAGAAAATATCGAACATGTCCGCGAATCTGTGCTGCAGAATCGTCGAATCTCTTCTTCGTGCTTTATCTGGAGACTTACACGTTAGTTGGGGGTCAGTTCAGTCGATTCTTACGTATGATTTGGACATGTGATTTCAAAATCTTCTGGAACCTGTACCACATTATACTTGGCAACTGCCGCTTAAAAACTGTCAACGTTTAAATGGGAGTTTCTGATAATTGCCCTGAGTAATAGCTTTCTTCTTGTGACTTTATATTTGTCAGCATAGAAATAATCATTCTATTCTTTCCTTATACTGATAAAAAAATTAAAGCCGACAAGTATAGGCTCCAGGAGATAGTACAGCTGTTGCTAGCTAGAAGATATTAAATATCAGCGGTCCTCAGACATTTTCAAGTCATGAACCACTGAAATTAATGATAATTCACTGCTTCCTTCTTACCTAGACATTTGTTATTAAATTAAAATCTTGACATATTACACAATAATATATATATATATATATTCTTAACTTGCTGCGTGGACTTGTGCATAACCAGGACTAGAGTTTGGGAACTACTGCATCATAACAAACTATGGTGCGGACATTTACAGTATTTATGTCAGTACTTATACTCTTTTTTTTCTCAGTATTTTACAGATTTGAATCATAATCCTACAAAATAAAACACACTTTGTGCCTGTATTTTTTCCTCATGTCAGAGAGTTTCAGACATCAGTCCAGAGTAAGTTGAGAGGCCTGGGTTGCTGTCATGTTATGTTTCCTCAGTGCGTCTTTCACTCCATCTATCCAGTTTTTACCTGGTCGTCCTGGAGCCATACATCCAGATGGTTGTACGAAAGTGGCGCTGGTTGTTCTAGATTTATGCGTATCAAATGCCTGAATCACTTAACTCTCGGATTTTCGTGTAGTCCTTGACTACAGGTGCTCTTCCCACATTTGCCGGATTATTTCCTTTCGCGCTTGATCCCTTCTTGTCTTGCTTACCATTTTTCTTAAGCATTTCATCTCACATGTTGTTATCTTTCTCTCATGTTAATTGATGAGTTCCATGTTGGGCTCTGATAGCACGGAGGTGGGGTGAATATTGTTTGAAAGATTTGTTTTTTTTGCCCATCAAGATGTTTGGAAGATTTAGGTTTGGTGCCAGCTGATAGAGAGCATTTTTTGCTTTATGAATTCTACATTCGATTTCTTTATTTTTCCGTCCAGTGTAAATATGCTTCTGTGATATTTGGATTCAGTAACCTGCTCGTGTCTGGTGTTATTTATAGAAATGTTACATTCTCTCGGGGTTCCTCTTATCACTAGTGTTTCTGTTTTCCCAATATTTATTTTCATTCTGTATTCTATGCAGCTGCTGACTGTCGTGACTGCTGATATGATTGATTTTATAGTTTTCCATCATTTTGGTGCATTAGGTTTTGGTCGTCTGCGAACATCAGTTCCTTTATTTTATCCGGTTCTGAGTTTCTATTCTTGATGATCTGATCTATTTATATGAAAAAAAATGTAGAGGAGAGTGTATGCGTCCTTGTCAACTCTCAATTGATGCAACTTTGAATTAGTTACTCAATCTAGTAAGTGTTCTAAATGGACACTTATTATAGCGGTAGAAGGCTCTGGTTTCTCTGCGAGTTTCCATAACGATATCTTTTTTTCCCGTCTGGAGTCGCCTCTAGATAGGTCCCAGGATAAGGTTTTTAGCCTTATGCCCAACTCCCGGTAAATGATATGTAACAGATCAAGCGGAATTCCGCTGATTTCTGCATGCCGGCGAGAGCGTTAAAAAAAAAAAGCATCCGCCATCTTGCACGTCGCGCCAAGTTATCAAGTGGAACACAATAGGCCGAATAAAAAGAGGCAGACAGCGTGAAACTTTGAAGAGGACATTATTAAGAGAGGCCAAATTAACAGGCATAAAATCCTTTGATGAGATTGAACGACTCGCCGAAGACAGGAAAAATTGGTGAACTACTTTGAGAGCCCTATGTGACGTTTAACGGCACGGGAAGGATATAATATATAAGAAGGCTCTGATGTTGTAAACTAACTGTCCTCTTATTCTGTCCTTTTATTTCAATATTTATTTTTCACTTCTACTATATACGCCTTCTGGATGACTTTTGTGTGGATAAAGTTATCTGTTTTGTTTTCTTATCCGAGTCATAAAAATGTTGTTTGAGAGCTGTTTTTTAAAGGCACTATTTCTTTCTCTAACTTCTAAGCTAACCGTCTTGTCTACTTAGTGCTTGTCTTCATTTGTCTGGGAGAATTCTGTGTGCGACTTTCTCACCAGAAGGATACCAAAGAGCCAAGTTTTAATTTTCCATTTATTTTCTCTGCATTTATCTAGTGTTTTATTGTTGCATTGATCATTTACCTAGTGTTTTGTTGTTGTACTGATCATTTCTCCAGTGTTTTATTGTTGGATTGATCATTTATCTAGCGTTTTATTGTTGTATTGATCATTTATCCAGCGTTTTTTGTTGTATTGATCATTTATCTAGCGTTGTATTGTTGTATTGATCACTAATCTAGTGTTGTATTGTTGTAGTGATCGTTTAACTTGTGTTATATTGTTGTATTAATCATTTATCTAGTGTTTTATTGTTGTAATGCTCATTTATCTAATATTTTTATTGTTGCACTGATTATTTATCTAGTGTTTTATTGTCGTAATGATCATTTACCTTGTTTTTTATTGTTGTATTGATCCTTGATATTTGGTGAAGTACAGAATTGTTGCACATTAAACTTTTTAAATAAGTGCTCTACATTTTTCTGTCACTCCTTCTTCTGCCCATTTTCCTTCCTCTTTCTATCTTTTTGTAAACTGATCCATACACTTCTGTCTACTTTATGACACAAGTGCCTTGTTTTCAAAGTAAAATGTGAACATACATGGAGGTATAGTTTTTCTTTCCTTAAGGAGGAATATTAAAACAGCATAATTGTATGTGCCATAAATACTAGGCTGGTGAAGCTGTCAGAGATGACAAATGCGGTAAAACTGGTTTTAATAAGAAAAAGCAAAGTCTATATTCTTCATCCAGTGTTCGTGTTTTTATTTGTTGTGTCGTTTTCGTATGCGATCCTTGAAAAAAACTTTTTGCCGAAACATTGGATAGTTACGAAATTCTCTCCTTTCTACCTCCTATACACAAGCCATATAGTACTGCCACTAGACAATCTCGTTAAAGCGAGGCGTAATTACACATGAGAACTTTCACACGAAATTTCGTTACAGGAACAACATAAGGCGTTTCTCACCGTATATAGAAATATAAAGAAGGCAAGGAAAAGGCAGAAGACATATGCGGATAAAGATGCTAAACTTACCGAGTTGAAGGTAGAGGATAACGTATTTTAAAGCACTACAGAACTTCGAAACTTTATAGCAAATGGAAGCTATACCGTACAATATTGGAGAAACTAACACCAGTTACGTATGTAATAAAGGATCAGTTACCAGGGCACATGTGAAATACTTCAGCTTAGCAGACACAGATTGGGTGACCTCACCCACCGCTTCTAAATGAAGGAAATCAACTTATGTAGTAGCTCCAGAAGATGAGGAGAGGAGCAGCATGAGAGACTCTACCCCAGATACAGATACCGAGGTAGACCCCGTTAATGCCACACAGAACAAGTACAAAGGAAGGAAAAAACTGAAAAGAGGTTCCAAAACCGGACAGTCCAAATCCCTGAACGAGACACAGTCCAAATCCCTGAACGAGACACAGTGCACAGGATCACACAGGAAGGACTATACAAAAAATCCGAGGAGTAGCAGGGTGCGCCAGCAGATTCAGAAGACGAGATCAAAGAAGGTCAAAAGTAACAATCACTTACAGTATTATAGACTGACACCGCCATCAGATAGTGACACCATTGCCTACGAATTGAGACTGAGTCGTGTGAGTTTGACATTATCAGTGCAAGATATAGGAGTGATGTAGGCACACCTACCACTGACAGAAGCGCTGTATGTTATAGGAGTAATATAGGCACCCCTACCACTGATAGTAGCGCTGTAAGTTATAGGAGTGATATAGGCACCCCTACCACTGACAGTAGCGCTATAAGTTATATGAGTGATATATTTCACCCCTACCACTGACAGTAGCGCTGTAGGTTATATGAATGATATAGGCACCCCTACCACTGATAGTAGAGCTTTAAGTTATATGAGTGATATAGGCACCCCTACCACTGACAGTAGCGCTGTAGGTTATATGAGTGATATAGGCACCCCTACCACTTATAGTAGCGCTGTAGGTTATATGAGTGATATAGGCACCCCTACCACTGATAGTAGAGCTTTAAGTTATATGAATGATATAGGCACCCCTATCACTGATAGTAGAGCTTTAAGTTATATGAGTGATATAGGCACCCCTACCACTGACAGTAGCGCTGTAGGTTATATGAGTGATATAGGCACCCCTACCACTTATAGTAGCGCTGTAGGTTATATGAATGATATAGGCACCCCTACCACTGATAGTAGAGCTTTAAGTTATATGAATGATATAGGCACCCCTACCACTGACAGTAGCGCTGTAGGTTATATGAGTGATATAGTCACTCCTACCACTGACAGTAGCGCTGTAAGTTATATGAGTGATATAGGCACCCCTACCACTGATAGTAACGCTGTAAGTTATATGAGTGATATAGGCACCCCTACCACTGATAGACGGACAAACGAAGTTAATATGCTAAGTTTGTTAGAGAGCAGAAATGAGCTTAGCAAAACTAGTGTATATAGCAGACTTACAGAAAAAAATAGGAACATCAACAATTGAGCAAGGCGAAGGACGTAATTAAACGGTTCAATAATCGGTCTCAATAGTCATATTCGACTAAGTATAGACAAATTACTGTTATTCAGTGATGTAAATCCAATCATGAAATGGCAAAATACTATTGGATTCAAAGGTTTCCAATTGATATGCATAAATGTATTATATATATATATATATATATATATATATATATGCAGGAAACTCTCTACCGTAGAGAGCGGAACAACAACACAACTCCGTCAGATCATCAGAGGAAGTACCCCCCCCCCTCAGACAAGTGTTTCGGCCCTTTAAAATCCTGACACTCTAAGGGGGGTGGGCCCCTCTGGGTCATGACTCCCAGAGGTCTTGTGAGTTGTTGCTTTTTTTCGGTCCCGGGATCGAACCTATGATCTTCCAGTTGCCACGCGTCTTTAGCGATTTAGCTATGGAGGACTGGTATTGGTTGTGGCAAATGAAATTACTTATGCTCCCAATGCTTGTTTCGCATACTCCACAGCCAGCATGAGGCCTTTTCTGCTGTTTCTGAAAGGCTTCTCAATGCCCTTGCTCTTGCTTGTCCCTTTATGCCCAGTTGCTTACATAGGTCATATGCTGATGTTGCTACGAATCCTCTTGCTCCCACTTCTACAGCTATCACTTTTGCCCTGATTCCTGCCCCCTGCCTCAGTTGCTTGACCAGATCATTGTACTTCTCACATTTGAATAAATGCTGTTCCTCTATTCTAGTTTCGTATGGGACCGTAAGCTCGATCATTATTAATTCCTGTTTTTCTGTGGAGTACACTACAATGTCCGGTCGCATTCCTGTGTTCTTAATGGCAGTCGGGTATTCTCGTCTTTCTGGAAGGTTCGCTGTCACTTCCCAATCATTTGTACCATCTAGCAGTGATGGTAAGGGAATGTCCCTGATTTCAATATTTGATGTCGTACCAGCACCTATGAAGTATTTAGGTGGGACCTCAACTCTTTTGCTGTTATTTGCTTTATCGTTTGCCCTGTCTACAATGGCTACTAGTTCCTGCAACACTCTGTTGTGCCGCCAGGTGTACCGTCCTTGCCCTAAAGACAATCTACATGCTGACAGCACATGTTCCAATGTTTGCCTTTCGTTGCAGAGAGGGCACTTTGTATCTTCTGATACACCCCATTTGTATAGGTTGGAGCCTGTAGGCAGAAGGTCATAAGTAGCTCTGATGATGAAGCTGAGCCTCAAGGGTGCCATTTTCCAGATGTCATTCCATGTTAGTGATCTCTGCAGGACTTCCTCCCGTGTTGTCCATTGCCCTTGTTGTGATTGTTGGACTGCCTTCTGGACCCGCTTGTCATCCTCTGAATTCCTTACCTCGCTGATGATCATATCCCTTCTTTCCTTGCAGGAGGCCTTTGACCACCACTTGATTTCACCATGCCCAAATCCCCTTTTGTTGGTCTGGGTGTACCCTATTACTTCTTTCAGCTCCTGCGTTTCCCTGGCTGTGGTCACTTCCTCACCTACTTTCCATTTTCGTCCAGTTCTAAGTGTTGGCTGCACTTCTCGTACCACCGGATCTGTAGATTCTTGTAGCATCATTGCAAGTCTTGTTTTTCCTACCTTGTATTCTTCAACCACAGATCTGAAAGGCAGCTGCAGTTTGCTCTTCTTGCAGTACAGCGCTACATCAGTTAATCCTGGTGGTACGCCCAACCACTTTCTTATGGCTTTATTTATCTTTCTTTCGACTGCCTCTACTGTGCTGGTACTTACTTCGTAAATGAGTAGTGGCCACATCAGTTTTGGAATCAGCATGAACTGGAGGCACCATATTTTGAACTTACCCAGTAGCCTGCTTTTGTCTATGATGCTCAGTCCATTCTGCGCCATTTCTATAACCTGCTTCACAGCGCTTGAGTCCTTCATGGATGCATCATATACTCTGCCAAGGCTCTTCACTGGCTCTTCCCCTACAGTTGGGATTATTTGATTTGCCACTGTGTACGATCTTTCTATCACTTTCCCTTTCATGAGTGACAGGCTTCTTGACTTATTTGGCTTGAAGCTCATGCGGCACCATATGATAAGGTTGTCCAAACGCTCTAACATCTTTCGTGCCTGTCCTTCACTGGTTGTTATTACTGTTGTGTCGTCCATGAATGCTTTTAGTGGTGGCATTTGACATCCATTTCTGAATCTTGGGCCTTCTGCTGCTCCTTCTGCTGCTCTTAGGATTACTTGCATGGCTAGTACGAACAGTATGGGAGATATTGTACAGCCCATTGCAATTCCTACCTGGAGCTCGATCCATCTTGTAGTATATCCTGATGTTCCAAACCTCATGAGGAACCCTGTGAAGTACCTTTTCAGCATATTTGTGTTTTCTTTTGGCACATGATACATGTTTAGTGCTAGCCATATCATCTGGTGCGGTACTGAGCCATACGCATTGGCTAGGTCAAGCCATATTACCTGTAGATCTTGCTTTCCAGATTTTGCCTGCTGAATGGCTTCCCAAATCATTGACGCATGCTCGAGACGTCCTGGGAAACCTGGAATTCCTCCCTTCTGCACGGATGTATCAATGTAACCATTGTCTAGGAGGTATGTTGTTAGTCTTGTTGCCATCACAGAGAAGAATATCTTTCCTTCCACATTCAGAAGTGAGATCGGCCTGAACTGGTTGATTTCAGTGGAATTCTGCTCCTTGGGGATGTATACTCCGTTAGCCTTTTCCCATTCCTTACATATGACTCCTTTGGTCCATGCTGTTCGTAGGAGTTTATGAAGCTTCTTTAGTACTTCAGGGCATCTTTTGTATAGTATGTAAGGAACGCCATTTGGGCCTGGTGCTGACTTGCCTTTAGCTTTCCTTACAATGCTCTCTACTTCTTGTAAGGTTGGTGGGCTGCATTTGAATTTGCTGCCTGGTGCACAAGGCCACACTAGACCTTTCATCTGCTCGAGAGGTGTATGCTGATTTTTATCAGAGTATGTCTTGCTCAGATGTTCTTCGAGCACCTCCTTACCTGCTTTCAGCGTACCTGATTTTGGCTGTTCAAATAACTGCTTGGCAAATCCGAAGGGATCTCTGTAGAACTTCTCTTTTGCGTATCTGGTTTCCCTCTTCCTTTTACATAGTCTTTCAGCTCTGCAAAGGGCATTGTGCTGGGATTTTAGATGCTGCCAAACCTGTCTTAGTCCTTCTTTTTCTGATTCATGTGCCTTCTTGAACATTTTCCGGGCATGGTTCTTCTGCTGTCTTATTGCTTCTATTTTTCTCTGTCTTCTGGACTTTCTTGGTGTCACTTTTTCTCTTTTTGCCTGTTTGGTTCCAAACTCTTTGTAGCAGTGAAGATATATGATGTTACCAAATGCTTCCAGCTTTTGCTCCAGGTTTTTCCCTCTTAGTTGTTTGTCCAGTTCTTTGCATAATCCTGCGTCTAGGTTTTCCCATATGCTTTTTGCACTTGCTGGTGGAAAGTTAACCTTGTCTCTGGTCTCGTCGGAGAGCTGCATTGCCTCCCCGCTGCCTGACTCAACCTGAATATTCTCTGTACTGTGGATTATATCCTGACAGAGGTCTTCTAATGTCTTTTCTGAGACTGGCGTCACAGTGCACTGTTGAGTATTGGTCAGCAAGGAACCACCACATCCCTTCTTCGTTCTGTGTATCTTCATGCCACGCTGAGTGTTAAATTTCCTCCCACAGATGCATGGATACTCCATCCGCTGTTCTGAACTCGAATTAATTGGGGCGGGCATGGTCGTTTCCGTAAAGTCACTCTTCTGTAGCATTTACATTCAAAGGCATTTATGTGTTTCTCAGCTGTTTTGTTAAGTGTCCAGGTCTCACAGGCATATGTTGAGATGGGAAAGATGCATGCCCTTAAAAATCTTATTTTTATAGTTCTGTCTGCTCCTCTGCACAGATTCTTTATTTGTTTTACTTTCTGAAGAGCGATAGATGTCCTCCTTTTAATTTCCCTCATTGTATCTCCATTATTAGTTAGCAGTGATCCAAGATATTCAAAACTCTCCACTTCTTCCAGTTTTTCCTCACTGATACATTTTTCAGCTACCTTGTTTGTTTTGTCAGTGTCATCAATTGAATTTTCTTCGCATTAAGATAGAAGTATTGTTTTTCGCTGTTCTTCCGGATTGACATAATTAGTTTTTCCATTCCTTTTTGTGTTGTGGACAGTAGTACTGTTTCATCAGCATATCTAATCTCCGCTATTTCATAACCTCCAATTGTTATGGCACCATAATATTCTTTGTCTATATCTTCTCTAACATTCTTCATTATATTTTTCAGTATACAAGTTAAATAAGTAGCCTTGATGGACCCTTTGTTTTATGTCAAACCAAGTTGTTGTTTCACCATTTATTCTTACTGCTGCTTGCTGGTCTAGATACAGCAGTGATGTTAATTGTATCAAATGTGTTGGAAATCCCAATTTTTCCATTATTTCCCAAAGTATCTCCCGTTGTACACAATCAAATGTCTTTGAGTAGTCTATAAAGGATAAATATAGGTTCATATTAAATTCTCTACATTTCTCTATTATTAATCTTAGATTGAATATATGATCTCTTGATCCTGTTCCTTGTATGAAACCAGCTTGGACCATTTTGAATTCTTCTTCTATTTTCTTAAAATATCTATCCATTATGATTTTTAACAGAATTTTACTGGCATAACTAATCAAGACAACAGTTCTATAGTTTGTGCATAATTTCAGGTTACCCTTTTTGTGGCAGTGGTATGAATACAGGCCAAATACATGAATGCCATATCTTTTTACATAGTGCATGATAGATTGTTGCACATTCCTTTCCCCCTGCTTTAATAAGTTCAGCTGTTATCTCATCACATCCTGGTGATTTACCATTTTTCAGATTCTTTATTCCCCATAAATCTTCTTCTATTGTCGGTTTAGGTTCTTTCTCCTCCAATAATAATTCACACTGTAGATTTCTGCTTTCACATTCAGTTGTTTCATACATTCCTCTGCAATATTCCTTCCATCTTTCTAGAATTTCCTCTGTATCTGTCAAGGTGTTCCCCATCTCTTCACAAATTACATTTAGCTTGGGTGTGATATTTCTCGTCAATGTCTTCATTTTTTAAAACATTTTTCTATCTCTTCCACACTTCTGATGTCCTTCTATTCTTTCACAACAATCTTGTATGTACTGTTTTTTTAAATATTTTCTTATGTTTCTTAGCACTTCTTTTGTTAAAGATTTATATTCTTCTTTGTTGTTGTTTGTCACGTTCCACTTCGTCTTCATTTCTCTACGTTGTTTTATCAGTTCTAGTTTACCTGCTGTAATCCATCCATTCTTTTGTGTTTTCTTTACAGGAACCACGTCTTAAAATATCTCTGGCCTGTGTAGCCAGTTCATTTGGTATCATGTCCTCCTGTACAGCCATCAGGATTTCGAAAGGATTCTTCACTTCTATACTGTATTCTTCTCGTAATTTTGTAAGATCAAAGCGGAGTGATCGTGATCCGGTAACTGTCTCTTTTATCTTTATCTTCATGTCTGCTAAAAATAACTCATTGTCCGCGTCACAATCAGCACCTGGTAATGTTTTTTTCTGATGTTATACTTGATCTCCACCTTTTTTGCACTAAAATGTAATCTGTTTGATTCTTGTTCTTCCCATCAGATGATGTCCATGTGTAAAGTCTTCTTGCATATTGTTTAAAAAGTGTGTTAGCAATTATTAGCTTATTTTCCATGCAAAACGCCATTAGATTGTCACCTGTCGCATTTCTATTCCCTATGCTAAATTTCCCTACAACATGTCCTTCGTTTTCTCCTCTTTCTGTACCAGTCTTTGCATTAATATCCCCCATTATTAATACAGTATCATTTTACTGTACCTGGTCTATCGTCGTTTGCAGTGTGTTATAAAAGTCTTCTACTTCCTCTTCTTCTGCTGCTGATGTAGGTGCATATATCTGGATGATTGTTACATTTATAGGAGTGCCCTTAAGTCTTATAATGAGGATTCTGTCACTTACTAGATTGTAACCTAGTAACGCTTTTCATGTTGAATTGTCCAAGTAAAACGCCAGTCCTAATTAGTTTCCTCCTAATTCTCCACCAGAGTATATAACTATATTATCATTCTCGCTCTTGAAGTGTCCACACTACAAGAACTTAATATTGAAGAAGGTTGGCTAGTAAATAGGATTAAACAAAGAAAACTTAAATATTTTGGACACATTAAATGTCATGATAATCTAGAGAAGACCGTTCTTGGAAAGGTACATAATGGGAACGAGAGAGGAAAACTAAGGCGAAGATGGATGCAAGACATCGGTGATGATCTGCTGTTGGATGCATCAACTGCAGGGCATCTTACTCATAGCTGAGAGGCCTATAGGAGTGCTGTTGGGGAGGCAAAGTTCCGCGAGGGATATGCAAATGAATGAAATGAAATGAAATGATATTTCTTTACGACTGATAATGTGACTTAAAATTATGTTTATGAGATTCAGTCACTCAGTCATTTGCATGTCCCTTGAGCTGTTAGGGAGCAAAGTTCCGAAAAGATATGCAAATGACAGACAGACAGAGGAACTTTGCCTCTCCTGTAGGCCTCTCGGTTGTAAGCAAGATGGCCTGCTGCTGATGCATCTATTTGCAGATCATCAACGATGTCTTGCAACCATCTTCGCCTTGGTCTTCCTCTCTTTCTTTTCCCCATTATGTACCCTTCCAAAACGGTTTTCTCTAGATTATCATGACGTTTAATGTGTCCAAAATATTTAAGTTTTGTCGTTTTAATCTTCTTTACTAGCCAGCCTTCTTCAAAAGTTAAGTTCTTGTAGTATGGATATATTTGTTCTTTTATGTGTCCATGATATTTGAAGGTGTCATCTGTAGAATTTACGTTCAAAGGCATTTATGTATTTCTCAGCAGTTTTGTTAAGTGTCCAGGTCTCGCAGGCATATGTTGCGATGGGAAAGATGCATGATTTTAAAAAATATATTGTTGTAGTTCTGTCTGTTCCTCTGCACAACGTCTTTAGTTGTTTTATTTTTTGAAGAGCGATAGATATCCCCCTTTCAATATCCCTCATTGTATCTCCATTATGAGTTAGTAATGATGCAAGATATTAAAAACTCTCCACCTCTTCCAATTTGTCCTCATTGACATATATTTCAGCTGCCTTATTTATTTTGTCAGCTGTCATCAATTTAATTTTCTTTGCATTAAGATAAATGTTTTGCTCTTCACTGTTCTTACATACTGACATAAATAATTGTTCTGTTCCTTTTTGTGTTGTGCACAATAATACTGTGTCATCAACATACTTTTATGAGATATGAGACTAATATGTTTCGCTTTAATGTTGGCATTTTTTATAGTTACTACTATTGTACTCCCCTAAGTTTGTGAACGCTAATGTTATACCACTCTATATATTTTTTATGATGATTTGCATGGCTGTAGTTTTGAGATATTGAGACAAACGTTTGCTTTACAGTAGGTACATTGGAGAGAAAATATTTGAGTTTTGCCAAATTATTTAGTTGAACCGACAAGATTGTTTTCAGATTATTAGTTCGAGTTTGTGCTCAACACTAAATAAGATTGGCACAGAGGGGTAAAGGGCCAAGAATTATCATGAATGAATGAAGACTTTGAGGTGAAATAATCTCTGTCAGTGGAGGAAGTTCATTGAGATATTTTTGGAGTATTCTTTTTTTCAAGGAGTCGGTTAGATGACTGCCAGGTATATCACATTCTTCACACAGAGTATGTCTGATGGAATATGTGTGGGTATTATATTCCATTGTTTCCAATGAATACGAGCTACGGACGGTTATTGCTCTGATATTATTTTTTTGTCATCTGAACAAATGCATGTTGTTGTTGTTGTTTTTTTTGGAGTGCGTATGTGAAATCGCTTTGATGTAGAAGATGCATCAACTAAAGAAGAACCATTATTTAATGTTTTATGAGCTGTTTTTGAAAAAGATGTAAATATGGTCATTCATAAATTTTTCGACAGACATATAACAGACGGACAGGTAGAGATAATATATATTCAGGAGATACATCTAGCACCAGAAGTAGTTACAGTCAGATAAAAGATACGCCTGTGTTTCAAGTTAGAAAGTGATTATTACTACTGCGTGAGAAATTCAATTTTGACATTTTTTAGAATTCTGTGCAAAATGCTTCCAGAGATGTCTCAGTTTGATGCTTGTGAATTTCTTTTGTTGAGTATTAAAAGTAAACTATAATTTGATTCAAGAACGAACCATATGTTTTTTTGTAATGACGATGTGTGTTAAGATTTTAATCTTGTGGTGAACAATTAGTAACATGTGGAGAGACGTTCTGAACTGCTGAAATGAACAAAAATAAAAAAGAGACGAAGTAGTGCATTCATAAATACAAAGTGACAATGGAGAAAGACAAGCATCCATTGATTCAAGTGGCAGAATTATAAGACAGTATGTATCAACTGAAATTTCTTCAATCATCAGTACGAGGTGTGTCTAAAAAGTTCGGTGAATGGTCCGACATCTGAACAAAAACATGGGCTAAATGCTTGGCCATGCACGTGGCTATCTAGAGACACGTCAAGAAGCGCCACCTAGCGTGGAGTACACGTGACCGACAGGGTAAACAAGCTTCGGCCAATCGAACTAGTCAGAGTGAGAGGTAAGGTCACAGTGCAATGGAGCAATAAGTGAACATCAAGTTCTACTACATATTGGAGAAAACGGCGACGATACGCATGAAATGTTGCTGCAAGTGTACGGGACAGATAATAATGTTTCACAACAAAACTGAGTTATACAATGATAAATAAGTATTGTTAAAAACTACACGGCAAAAATTTAAAGCGGTAAAACATACATGATTACAACACAGAGCATTACAATTATAAAGCAAAATCTAAATCAGATAAAAACGACAGTCACTCAAGCGAAGTAAAGATTTGAGGGATTTTGGTTATTGTGTGAACTTTGCTATGATGAGAACTTGAATATCGCGGTAACTTCAGAATGGTAGGTACTTTGCTACTCTGGAAGAAAACTGGATATTGTGGAAACTTGAATGTGGTTGGAATTGACTAAACTGGGAACTTGAATATGGTTGGAACTTGACTATAGTGGGAACTTGACTATGATGGGAACTCATACATGATGTCATGAGCGTTTACAAGGATGTCCTATTCTGACACTGCTGTGTCCTGAAGTTCAGTGCTTCCAGAACATGATGTTTGGCTAGGACTGAAATGTTCCTGTGTCTCTGGTTCTTGTGGACAAAGATGGTATTTGTGTGCTAGAATATGGAACTGAAATGATTAAGAGAAGGCTAAAGAAAAAAAGGGCTTTCCATGTTTATTTTATATCTTTCGCACCCCCCCCCCCAATCGTATTTTCTCCCTTAATTTGATTGGCCTCATTATTTTCCCTGTATTCAGAAGTTAGTACAACCAAAGGCTGTGGATAATCATCTTATTCCTGTGCCACATCCACAGTCCTTAGTGGATGTCCAGAATAGTTTTTCTTAGAAATAGTCTTCTGTCCATCTCTGAATTTGTCCAGTTGCCTACATTGTTATTTTGCTATACATCTTTCCCTGCATGACATTTTTCATTATATTCTTGTATCTCTTACAATGTCCAGCACACTTTGTGTGCCTAGAGCAGTGTTACTTTTTTATTTTTTTCTTGTTTGTTTTCCAATTGTTTCGATAATAGTTCTTATATATTTTCTTTTTTTCAAAGCAGTATTACTTTTATTTGCCCCAATTTCTATCAAACCAGTTACTGGTTAGTCTAGTGTACGCCAGACAAAATTCGACTTTAAGTTTTAAACATAATATATCAAGAGGTGATAATAATGAGAAAGGGATGTCGAGTTTAGATCGTTTCGTTTCATCGCCTTTTCAATGTTCATTTTCTATTTGTTTAGTTACATTGAAACAGTTTTCTGATTACACAGCTGTCAGAAACAACCTCAGTAATAAGGGACACGGCTCGTTGCGTAAGAACACCTTGTTACAATTTCTTGATAATATGATTATCAGTAACTTTTCTATTATAATCTCCTGTAGAAATATATAAACTTATAACTTGGCAATATGTATCAAAATATACAAAAGAAATGGAAAGGGGAAATGAAATACATAATTCTGAATATAAACTTTGGTACAACTACGTAGCAACATTATAACGAAATTTAAAAAAAAACGTTAATACAATGTTGAGTACAATATACAACTTTAATTTTTAAAAAATTCATTCTGGTTAAAAAAATACATCTAATTCTATTGATTAAAAACTTCTAACTTAAAAAAAACAAACTCAGCAGAGTTGAACCAAGTGGCAACCAATTAGTGTGGGTAAAGCAACATGACAATACACTCAGATAACCAGATAACAAAAACTCGAGTGTTAAAAACAGTTCCATGATAATAAATCAGTACGGTTAAAAACTACAGGCAACAACTCGAAATGTTACAACTAAATGACAAAATCTTTATATGATTCAAATCACATTCACCCAAGCATGACAGAAGTTCAATGGGAATTCGCCCATTGTGGGAACTCTACTAAGGTGGTAGCTCGTACATGGTCTCATGAAATTTTCACAGATTTCCTCATCTGGCGTTACCTTGTCATAAAATTCAGTACTACTAGACCCTGATGTGTTGTTTAGACGGATAGATCCCTGTGTCTCTGACTGTTTTGTGGCTGTAGGAGATGTCTGCATCTTAGTTTGGAACTGAAAAGAGCAACATAAAATACAAATAAACAACAGCGGGTTGTCACATGTTTCATGTCTCCAGTATCACAGACGATTAAAGTCTTTGACCAGTCCTATAATTTCGTCCAGTATTCAATATTTTGTTGTTAGTCACTACATCCCTGTGTCATGCCGATCAAGAGAACGACATCGACATAGGTGGATGGACAACATTTAAAACAAAATATGACCTGGATTCAGCTTGGCTTGAAGCACTGTGAAAAAAATGGGATAGAATAAGGAGAAGATTTATTTCAGCCAACCTTCCATAGGAAGATACGGTAGGATGATCATGTCAAAATAATGAGGGAACTATGGGGAGTATTTACCCTTGATTTTATATAGTTTCAACTGTCAATCAAAGGTATTCCCATCACAATTCTATTGCATACAATGTATCATACTATTTACATACGTTATTAAGATAATTACCTGTTTGAATATTATATTGTCTTTCATCACTAGCATTGTTAGTTGTCGAAATGTAATTTCCATAAAGTTATCGCCCTTGTTGTGAAAGCGTTTCTTGATAAAGTAGATGATAATAATAATAATGAATGACACACCCACGATACATATGACGGCAATGAAAGCATACATCCAGGGGGACGGGGAAGAGACTGAAAGAAACAGAATTTTTATTTTAGCTTAAGTATGTTCTCTATTGCCACCCCACCTCATACTCTGATGACCCAGCATAATGAGGTCTCTAACGCTTCAGTCCCTACGGCATTTGCTATGGGGCTATATATCCTTAGATTCTCTGTACCAGTCAGGCAGTAACAACACCACATGAAGAGATTGTACAGTGACTGATTGTGTATATAAGACTGAACAATAACTGATTGTGTATATAAGACTGAACAATAACTGATTGTGTATATAAGACTGAACAATAACTGATTGTGTATATAAGACTGAACAATAACTGATTGTGTATATAAGACTGAACAATAACTGATTGGGTATATAAGACTGAACAATAACTGATTGTGTATATAAGATTGAACAATAACTGATTGTGTATATAAGATTGAACAATAACTGATTGTGTATATAAGACTGAACAATAACTGATTGTGTATATAAAGGCCGAGTGGGCAGGCGCTGGCGATCACACATCTCCATTATAAACTTTCCCTGGTGTTTATAGTCAGTTCAATTCCCTTCCACCAATTCTTCATTTTTCTGACAAATACAGTCCATTATTCTGTTTTTCATGCTGCTTGTCAGTTTATTATAATGGGGTGTTTTTGTTTTTCAAAACAATTTTACTGTTATTATATAATTTTTCCTTGACATCCTCTTTTTTGACTTGGGTTTTCGATGACTATGTTGTTCTCTAACCTCTGTTTTTACACATGTCAAAAATATTCCAGTTGCCTTTTCTTCATTATTTTAAACCGTATTCCATGTTCTGCAGTTTGCTTCAGAACTTCTACACTTGTTTATTTCATGACCAGACATATGTTTAGTCTGTCTCCAAAAGCATATTTCTGTTGCTCCTCATAATCTCTGTGTGTTTCAGCGGGAGCAGTTACAAGCACACAGAAGCTTGGGATAATGGTAGCTTACATTCATCATCATCAGTTGCCGTGCCGACTGGCGTTGGCTATTAAGCTTCTCCAGAGTACACGATCCTTCATGCAGGCCATTACCTCATTTGGTGATCTCCTCTCACACCATCTCTTCAGACTGTCCAGTATCATTTCTCTCCGTCTTCCCTTGGATCTTCTTCACTATAATTTTCCAGTTGTTATAAAATTTTCAGTGTCCCTACCCTCTCGTCTCATTGCATGTCCCATGCAAGTACATTGTCTCTCTCTTATTTTATTTTACAAGATTTTTTTTTTTTTGGTGTCTCTAGCTTTTCTCCTACATTCTCCATCAGTTATTTTTACTGTCCAGTGAATTCACAACATTCTTCTTATAAACCACATATCTACTGCTTACAATGATTTTTGTGCAAACTGCCATTGTCCATGATTCACTTCCATATAATAAGATAGGTTAAAATATCGCATTTTATGACTTTTTTCTAACATTCATTGAGAACGATATTTTGTATAATATATTTATCATTCTTTGAAGTGCAGTCTTTGCTTGTCCTGTTTCGTTCGTAATTTCTGTTCTGCATTTCCCGTCTGAAGTTATTACTGCTCCAATGTAGTTGAATTTTTGCACCTGCTTTAGAATAGTTTCATTTAACTGTATACTGCAATTTGGTGGATGTTCCTTAGATATAACTATAGCCTCTGTGTTTTTTGATTTTCAAAGTAAGGCCTTTCTGTTCACTTTCTTTGACAACTCTATCCAAGAGATTTCGCAGGTCTTGTTGGTTCCCATCTGTAAGTACTGTGTCGTCAGCATACCAAAGATTGTTAATATTGTATCCTCCGACTTTTATACCTGGTTCTGTAAAGATCGTTCTCAGAATATTCTCGCTGAACAGAGAAAAAAAGGTCTGGAGATAGTACACATCCCTGCCACACTTCTTGTTTTATTGTTTGTTGTTTTACAGTTTTGTTGTCAACTCGAATCGCTGCTTCCTGCTGCCAGTATAGATGTTTTACAATCCTCAGGTCTTTGCCGTCTATGTTTATGTCTTTAAGAATTGTAATAATCTAATCTTTCTTCACTTTGTCGAATGTCCTGATGTAATCAGTGAAGCATAAGTATAGATCTTTCTGTTAGTGTTCGCAAAGTATAAATAGCAGTGTGTGTTCCTTTTCCTTCAACAAATCCGAATTGTTCATCTGCTTTTTTCCATTTGTATCTTTTTCCTTGTTCTTCTCACAATTCTCAGAAGTAGCTTTGTTATGTGCCATGAAAGGCTTACAGTCTTGTTGCCCTGACTATCCTTTGTACCTGATGTCTTTGGTAGTGTATAAACATGGATTTAAGCAGGTCAAACTTGACATATAACCACTGTTGTAAACGTGGTTCAGTAACTTGGTTATTATTTTTATTCGTATCTCCTCTAGCGCCTCTATTTCTTCTATTGTTATATTATCAGGCCCAGTCACTTTTCCTTTCTTCATGTGTTTGATGGCATCTATGCCATTACTTCCCAATGAAATAACTCTTTGTGTTAAACTGTACCATACCCCTCTATTTACCTTCATTACTAGAACCAGTGTTACCGCAGTCGTCACTTCTCCTTACATAAAATGACTTACCGTTTCTACAAACTATTTACTATCTTTCGCACAGCCAAATTGCTTTCATTCTGATAATCATTTTACAATCATTCTAACAAACTTTTTTGTTCTGATAATAGATTGTCAAATTTTCCTAAGATGTGTTTTATTTAGTTCTTTCAATTAATCATAAAACATATTGTACATAATCACAATACTTAATGTCACAACAATAACACTGTACCAATAGCGCATCGACTAAGACAGGAATGCCAAAGGGCATACAGTTTTACCTACATCTGGTCTACCACGCGGACCTTAGGCTAAACTTAGTAAGGCCATTCGCATTCTTGATCTTTCAGCTATACAGTTTATCTCCTGATATAAAGCTCGCTCGCTCACTCACTCACTCACTCACTCACTCACTCACTCACTCACTCACTCACTCACTCACTCTCCCACACACTCACTCACTCACTCACTCACTGACTCACTCACTCAAAACTGTACCTACACAGGTTATAACCAGCATAAGCCAATTAATGGTTATTTTCTGCCAGGCCTCATTCTCCTACAAGCCTGTGGGCTTTATCTTGTTCAACCTAACAGATAATACGTCACTGCCCACACCACCATATGCCACAGATAGAACATTTACTGCAATGTCCGCAGGGGAGCCTACTGTCACGATGGGACACATGAGTGATACTGACCTTCACCAGTTACTGTACATGTTTCAAATTCCCCAGCCTCAAACTGAAAATCCAGGCTACTGTTTGCACCGTTTGATATCCTGAACACGTAAGTTTCAGGTCCTCCATTGTCTCTACTGAAGATGATCAAAGTGAGCACAGCAAGGGACGGATTCAGCTCTACAGAAGTGACGGAGTACTGGTCCTTGTCCACCTCAGAAGATGATGAACCTTGACCTAGTTGTAGACCAAAGTCTGTAGGAACTGGGTACCCGTAGACTTCCAGTGATACCAGGATGTTGCTCCCAGGGTCAAAGTTAAACTTCTGGTTAATATCACTGGGCACGTGAGATCTGACAGCAGGCGGGCCTGGAAGTCAGTGGTTTAAATTTTAAAAGAAAAAAGTATTCTCAGTAAGACAGAACAAATTAACAAGAACGTAAAATAACAAATATGTGAAACTATCACATTTTCATGACAGAAACTACTTTTTAATGATATATTTGTTAGTTATATGACGCGTCTTATCATGTGATGAGAGAAGCTTGTTTGTAAGACAGGTGAGCAGCACTAATAAGTGAACGGCTGATAGATTTATTGTTACTGTGATAGTGGATATAACAGATGAGGTTTAAATTTCTTCAGTTGTATTTAAAAACATGTCAGAAAAGAAATCAAGAAAAAATTACTGAACACCAAATCACAACGGCTTAAAGAACGAGTTTTAAGTAATTATGCACAAAAAGACAAAGAAGTGAAGGAATCATGTCGTCAAGATAAACGTCAATATTATGACAACTTAGCAGAAGCAGCAGAGAAATCAGCATATACAAATGATATGAAAACCATATACAAAATCACAAAGCAGATGACAGGTAACTTCAACACAAGATGTGAGAGTGCAGTAAGAACACAAAATAGACAACTGATCAGTGGAGAAAGAGAAAAAGTTGAAAGATGGAGGGAACACTTTAACACCCTACTAAACAGAACACAAGCAGCACAAACAATAGACATACCTGAAGCAAAAACGGAACTAAACATCAATACAGGACCAACAACAATAAGTGAAGTAAAGGAGGCGATAAAGAAGCGAAAATCAGACAGGGCACCAGGTGAAGATGAAGTGACTGCTGAGATGTTGAAAGCAGAAGAAACAGAAACACCAAAACAACTTTGCCGGATATTACAACAAATTTGGGATTTAGAAAAAGCCCCAGAGGAGTGGAAAACTGGTCTTATAGTAAAACTACCAAAGAAGGGTGTCCTCAGAGATTGCGGGAACTGGAGAGGCATTACTCTACTGCCTCTCACCAGTAAAGCATTTTGCAGAATAATCATCAACAGAATTGTACCAACACTTGAGGAAAAACTTCGGAAAGAGCAGGCAGGATTTAGGAAAGGAAGATCATGCATAGACCACATATTTGTACTTAGACAAATATTAGAACAGGCAAATGAGTGGCATAGCACAACATATGCATTATTCATAGATTTTGAGAAAGCCTTTGACAGTGTCAACAGAGATGCACTGTGGAAAATCCTAAGATGGCATGGCCTCCCCCATAAAATAGTTAATGTAATCAAAGCCCTATACGAGGGTTTTCAGTGCAAAGTTATCTGTGGAGAACATACCTCCAGCAGCTTTAGGGTACAAACAGGAGTGAAACAGGGATGTGTACTATCACCAACATTATTTATCTTGGCAGTAGACTGGTTAATGAAGGAGGCAACATCAGACAAACGCAGAGGATTACAATGGACCCTTGACACAGTGCTGGAGGACCTTGACTTTGCGGACGACATTTGTCTATTATCAAGCAGTCACAAAGATATGCAAGATAAAATAAACAAGCTAACTCAGAATGCAAACAACATAGGACTAAATATCAACGTAGGAAAAACAAAGTTAATGAAGCAAAATGTGAACAACAGAAATGTATTCAGAGTAGATAACAAGTTAGTGGAGGAGGTCAACGAATTGGTATACCTTGGCAGCAGAGTAGTAGAAAATGGAGACAGCACAGAGGACATCAACAGCAGACTTACTAGAGCAAACCAGGCTTTTGCAATGCTGCAGACTATATGGAAATAAAAAAAAACTAAGCATAAATATGAAAATCAGGATATTTAAGAGTAATGTTCTAAGTGTACTACTCTATGGAAGCGAATGCTGGAAAATCACCAAAACCATAGAAAACAAGTTGAATTCTTTCTAGACTAAATGTTTACGAAGAATTAGAAAAATATTTTGGCCAAACACTATAAGAAATAACATCTTATTAGCAGAAATGCAGATGAAACCACTGACAACAATTATTGAGGAAAGACGATGGCGATGGTTGGGACATGTGCTCCGAATGACTGACAACTCACTACCAAAAATAGCACTAAGATGGACACCACAGGGGAACAGAAGTAAGGGTAGACCAAAAGAGACATGGAGAAGAACAACAGAAAGGATGTTGAGCAATAGAGGGCTTACCTGGGCAAGAGCAGAAAAAAAGGCGAAGGACAGGCATTTGTGGAAAACCCTTGCGGAAGCCCCATGTGCCCTGGGCACTTAAGGTTCAGAGAGACAGAGAGAGAACATTTTCATGACAGAAACAACTTGTTAATGATATATTTGTTAGTTGTATGACGCGTCTTATCATGTGAAAAAAGCAAGTTTGTTAGACATATGAGCAGCACTAATAAGTGAACGGCTGCTAGATTTATTGTTACTGTGATAGTGGGTACAACAGATGAGGCATACATTTCTTCAGTTGTATTTAAAAACATGTCAGAACTAGATTGCTCAGTTTCTATGAAAAGACTACAACACCTCTACCAAAGGCAGACATTTACAGACACTTACAAGATTGAGAAGCACATCGACCACCAAAGAGAACTTTGCTAATCTTCACCCTTGACCCTGGCTAATTCACTTTTAACCCTGGCTAATTCACTCTTGACCCTGGCTAATTCACCCTTACACTGGCTAAGTCATTCTTAACCCTGGCTAATTCACTCTTAACCATGGCTAATTAACTCTTGACCTGGCTAATTACGTCTTGACTTTGACTCATTCACTCTTGATCCTGGCTAATTCACTCTTGACCCTGTCGAATTCACTCTTGACCCTGGCTAATTCACTCTTGACTATGGCTAATTCACTCTCTACCCTGACTTATTCACTCTTGATCCTCGCTAATTCACTCTTGACTCTGAGTAATTCACTATTGACCATGGCTAACTCACTCTTGACCCTGGCTAATTCACTCTTGACCCTGACTTATTCATTCTTGATCTTGGCTAATTTACTCTTGACCCTGGCTAATTCACTCTTGACCCTGGCTAATTCATTCTTGACCCTGTCTTAAATCTAGCTTAACTCCACTCTTAAGCTCAAAAAGGAAAGCAACAAAAGATAACTTTCCAGCGGAAATACTAAAGAAAATATACATTCTCTTCTGCCATATCTCCACAAGCTCCTCATCTAGCACTGAAAAGGGGGGAGAGGAGGGAGGAGAAAGGGCATCGATTCCTCCACTCTTGACCTCAGAGTGAAGTTGTCATCACTTTAATATCCCTGGGATAATCTCCAGGTCAAGGATACAAGACTGTCGCTGCGGGGAGGTTTGAAAACATCATACACAAAAAAGAATGAAAGAAGACATGACAGTTAGGGTCGGGATGAAGCTGGCGAGCAAGGCTGAAGCGAGAAAAGAAAACAAGTATTACTATTCTGAAGATGATGAACTCTGCCTAGTTCATTCTACGCCTTCGAGGTGTTGAAGTATTGCTCTAGAAGATCTCTAGCAAGCCTTGTATTTCTAATCGGCCAAGGTTAGTTCCTTCACTTACTTCAGAGACAGACATTCACCCTGAAAAGTTAAACTTCGTGGAGACCTGACTTTGGCCTTGGTTAGTCAAATTTCTTCGATTTATGGTCAGGTAAACGTCCACTTCACACTGGCGATTGATCTTTGATTTTCATGATTCAGATTTAGAGAACATTTCCTTTTTTTTTAAATTTTTGCTTCGATACATATTTCATCAGTTATATTCGCTCAAGTTTTATGACAAATAGATTTGCCTTCTTTGGAAGATCTGTGTACTGACTTACATTTATATTAGGACACAAGACTGTACCAGCCAAGAGAGGTGCTATGATACTTGGCTAATGCACAAAAGCTGACATCTGCCTGCTTCAAAACCATCTCCTTGGACTAAAATATAACAGT
Source organism: Achatina immaculata (assembly GCA_009760885.1). Classification (NCBI taxonomy): domain Eukaryota; kingdom Metazoa; phylum Mollusca; class Gastropoda; order Stylommatophora; family Achatinidae; genus Lissachatina; species Lissachatina immaculata. The sequence goes on from CM019692.1 coordinate 54,164,864, forward strand.
TGATAAAACAGTGAGAGAAAAGTATTTGTTATTGTCGGTATTTTTCTTGCAGCTAAGTGTGAAGATCATGTCACTGATTGGTCGCCTAGACATAACACCACGCTGTGACTGGGGCAGTGCTCGCTCTGCTAGTTTCTGCTGTAGCTTCAGGATAACCTAAGCCATGGTCTAACTTGTTACACTTAACAGTGATAGCCCTCTACGGGCAGAACACAATGCAAATGTGTACTACAAGAATTTAAATTTAGAGGAGAATTAATGAATAATGAACGAATTAGGAAACATATTGTAAAAATATTAGAAGGTAGAATTCATGAACATTGCGTCTCTTCCTCAAAACGCTGGCGATCATGACTCTGTCTTAGGTGACCTTTGATATTCCAATCATTTCAAATCCTGTTCTTTCCCTCTTTTTATCTGGTCAGTTCACCGAGATTTTTGTTCGTTCCTTCGGCTTCTTTCTTTGTCTTATTTACTTCAGTTTTCCAGTGGTTACGAAGATCTCTGTTGCCTTCTTTCTTTGTCTTATTTACTTTAGTTCTCCAGTGGTTACGAAGATCTCTGTTGTCTTCTTTCTTTGTCTTATTTACTTTAGTTCTCCAGTGGTTACGGAGATCTCTGTTGCCTTCTTTCTTTGTCTTATTTACTTTAGTTCTCAAGTGGTTACGAAGATCTCTGTTGCCTTCTTTCTTTGTCTTATTTACTTTAGTTCTCCAGTGGTTACGAAGATCTCTGTTGTCTTCTTTCTTTGTCTTATTTACTTCAGTTTTCCAGTGGTTACGAAGATCTCTGCTGTCTTCTTTCTTTGTCTTATTTACTTTAGTTCTCCAGTGGTTACGAAGATCTCTGCTGTCTTCTTTCTTTGTCTTATTTACTTTAGTTCTCCAGTGGTTACGAAGATCTCTGTTGCCTTCTTTCTTTGTCTTATTTACTTTAGTTCTCCAGTGGTTACGAAGATCTCTGTTGTCTTCTTTCTTTGTCTTATTTACTTCAGTTCTCCAGTGGTTACGAAGATCTCTGTTGCCTTCTTTCTTTGTCTTATTTACTTCAGTTCTCCAGTGGTTACGAAGATCTCTGTTGTCTTCTGTGGCTTAAGATTTGAACTTGTTTCCATTGTTCTCCCACGTCTCTGAGACTTCATCGTTAGAAAGCAAAAAATTAGAATTCAAATCTCACCTGAGGGGACATTTCAAGATAAACTAGCAAAGTGCAACAAAGTAACAGATTAGTGGACAACATGAAGAGATGAACTTAAAGGAACTTGATCATTTTTAACATAAAACCAAGAGGCAGAGTTAAATGAATATACTCAATCAGTCTCTAGGAAACTGTATGATGATGATGATGATGATGATGATGATGACGCTGAAATGTATAATATCATGTTATTAAACTGTTTCAGTTAGCAGTCTTACCATCACTTACTGTCCTTTTCTTCACTCTTTTCTTTAGTTAAACGCAGCCACCAGCCAATCGACAATGTCTGCTTCTACCGACCATATAAATTTATGTTCTTACAGAACTACCTTCTTTGAGAGATGATGATGATAATTTCAAGTCCCTGCTGATCTGTGGAGCTAGTTTTTCTGTAGTTTCTGTCTTGTGATAAAAAGTGATGTTATTTTCTTTTCCTTTGCTGGACCACCAGGCCGAGGTTGACTTTATCCTCATCGTTGTTGATCTCAGATAATTTTACAGGTCTCTTGTTCAGAGAATGACAATGTTTAAAGTAATAAGAATTAGCCAGATCTTTATGTCTATGGGTAGCAGAGAAATCTGGGAAGGTAAAGCGGCCAGGCGTGATGCTGACCACATCATACTTTCATATGCCAAAGGACATGGAAAAAACGGGCCTAACAACGTGTTCCCCAACATGCCTTAATGGCGTGGAAACGAGAATTTTACCTTACCTTTATGTCAAAAGCAACTTCGAAATTACGTGAAAAGTTACAGCTACTGACAAAATTAACCTGATGTTTTATAGAAAGTTCACAGTTAGATCTGAATCAGTAAGAAATGATAATCTTACACCTGACATTGACGTCCACGTGTGCCTGACGACCTCCAGGTGTAGAACCAAATCCACTGACCCCCTTACACGTGTACCTGCCCGAGTCCTCACACTGAACTTTAGCGAGGGTAGTCAGTAAAAGATCAGTGTCAGATCTTTCTTCTTGGATTCTTCCTAACCCAGTCCCGACCAACACGGCCACAGCTGTCGGGTTCCCGTACACCTTACACTCAAAGCTGACGTCAGATCCTGGGTCAACCGTGATCGACCTTGACCCGTTCACGCTGAAACGTACAACTCCTGTAATAAAACATACAATTTATATCCGAGAATCATGAAACATAGTTGCAAGATTGTTTAAGAGCAAAATAAACTAAAAAAGGTGTTTCTGTATGTGATTTAAATTCGTCTGAGATACTAATGCAGGTCTGTGGTATTGTTATATTGATAGGGTGAGTGTCTGTGCTAATGTTATAGTGAGAGGGTTAGTGTCAGTTTTATTATTATAGTGACAGGATGAGTGTATATGATGTTATTATAATGACACAGTGAGTGTATATAGTATTATTATAATGAGGAGGTGTATATATGGTATTACTATACAAAGAAGGGATTTTTAAAGGCATGCATCTTTCCCACCGCAACATATGCCTGTGAGACCTGGACACTTAACAAATCACCTAAAAAACACATAAACGCCTTTGAATGTAAATGCTACAGAAGAGTTCTTCAAATATCATGGACACAAAAAAGAACAAATATATCTATACTACAACAACTTAATATTTAAGAAGGCTGTCTAGTAAAGAGTATTAAACAGAGAGAACACATTAAACGTCATGATAATCTAGAGAAAACCGTCTTGGAAGGGTACATAATGGGAAAAAGAAAGAGAGGAATACCAAGGCGAAGGTGACTGCAAGACATCACTGATGATCTGCAAATGGATCCATCAGCAGCAGGGCATCTTGCTCACAACCGTGAGGCCTACAGGAGTGCTGTTAGGGAGGCAAAGTTCCGCAATGGACATGCAAATGGATGAATGAATGAAGGTTGAGTGTATATGGTATTATTATAATGAAGATGTGTGTATATGGTATTACTATAGTGAGAAGGTGAGAGGATATGGTATTAATATAGTGAGGATGTGAGTGTCTAGAGAATTATTATAGTGAAAAGGCGAGTGTATATAGTATTATTATAGTGAGAAGGTGAGTGACTAGACTATTACTATAGTGAGAATTTGAGTATATAGAGTATTATTATAGTGAGAAGGTGAGTGTCTAGAGTATTATTATAGTGAGAAGGTGAGTGTCTAGAGTATTATTATAGTGAGAAGGTGAGTTTCTAGAGTATTATTATGGTTAGAAGCTGAGTGTATATAGTATTAGTATAGTGACTCAGTTAGTGTCTATGGTAGTATTATAGTAAGGAGGTGAGTATCTATGGTATTAATGTAATGAGAGTGTGTGTATGGTTTTATTATAGTGGAAGCTTGAATGTCATTATTATTATTATACTGACGGAGTGAGTTTCTATGGTATTATTATAGTAGTGGGGGTAGTGTTAATGGTATTATTACAGTGGAATAATGAGTATTTATGGTATTATTTTAATGAGACGGTAAGCGTCAAGATATTAGTATACTGAGAAGGTGAGTGTCTATGTTATTATTATATACTGTTAAAAAAAAAAAAAGAAATCCAATACTCCTGTAATCGTAATGGACACCAAATTTCAAACTTCTATCAAAAGTTATTTTACGAATTAATATTTCAGTCTTGGAATGAAGAAATTTTAAGACTACAACTGACATTCAAGACCTTTCACCTCTTTATACTAAAGACCCTTTTACATCAGTATACTAAATATCCTTTACCTCACTATGCTAAAGACTCTTTACCTCACTATACTAAAGATCTTTTAATTCACTATACTAAGACCCTTTACCTCACTATACTAAAAGCCCTTTACTCCAATTACATTCATTCGTTCTACCCATATTTATCTTGGTTTGTCAACTATTCTGTGTTTCTCCTGCCCCCTTCTTCCTCCTATTCTTTACTTCCAAACAGTCAGACTTGTATCACATCCCAGGACTCTCCATATAAATATTCACAGATTTCACAGCACGCAGTCTCAGGCAAGTATCAAACAACTTATAGCTGAGTGCTCTTTTTTATATACCATACAATCAAATCTCCCAGTTTTCCTATTTCTTTGTCCTGAATGTTTTTGTTTCAGTAAAGCACTAACCGAAATGTTTACAACTGTGTGGTCGTTAACGAAATGAATAAAGCTGTTTCTACTTTTTAAAAAGTCTAATATTTTGTCACAAGTAAGGCATTGTCTAACCTTTACTACATAGTACTACAAATGTAATAATAAACTTACGTGGATTTTGTCCTGAGCCATTTGTAAACTGGGTGTCTATTACAGGAGACCATCTTATGTTCATAGTGTCAGTCGTATTTGACATAAGATTGTTGGTCGGAATGTTGATCCTACACGTGAAGATATCTCCCTCAATGGTCATGCTACCGGACCTATACCAGTTCTGTAAAACATAAACTAAGATGTCAGTCCTCTTCTGTCTTACACAGTGTCTGCAAGCGACAGACTCAGTGTCTATGTCTCATACAGTGTTTACAAGCGACAGACTCAGTGTCTATGTCTCATACAGTTTTTGCAAGCGACAGACTCAGTGTCTATGTCTCATACAGTTTTCGCAAGCGACAGACTCGGTGTCTAAGTTTAACAGAGGGGTTCCCAATCTTCCTGCTTCCATGTGTAACAGTATATTTGCATGTTACGTGTGTAAGCCCCATTATGGATTTTTAATAGAGACATAATTTAATGTTTACATATTCTTAACTGCATTTGCTGAATGACTGGCTTTAGCAAGAGAAACTGACAGCACGTGATTAGGCGGGTTTAAGCCTGGTATACGGGGAAGTGTGTTAAGTTAAAAGAGAAGAAAGAAAAGGACGCCTGACCCGTGCGGACATGTTTGTCTGTCGCTGTATTATGGAGTTTTTGGCTGTACTAGAACTTTGAGAATTGTCGACATTCTTCGTCCGAAGTCTTGTTCATCTGTTTGTCTGATATGGAAGCTCTGTATCAGTTATATGCCCAGACTGATGTCTTAGCTGAAGACCTGTATTCGAAATATTGATCAGTATATTTACCATCCATCCGGTATCCATCATCATCAAGTTCCATTCAGTAAACTTCACCTTGTCATATTGTCAGAATCAGATATAACATTGATATGTCTGGACAAAGGGAAAGATCTGGGTATCATCTGAACAGAGAATATTACTTCAGAGTTAGTCCCCTTTTCTGCACCAACCTGGGCTGTACAGACCGTAGATGAACGACACGCTCAAACATCCACCACTTTTCCACCTACATAGAAGTTACTTGCCGCCAGTTTCTGTGTAATATCGCAGTGTCATAAATCCTTCATAATCTTTATTCAGAGAATAAAACATACGTGTATTCAAGAACCACAAGCCATTAATTATTTGCTAGATGATGTGTCATTTTTAAATTAATAGTAATGCAAAGATCCTTTACCTCACTATACTAAAGGCCCTTTACCTCACTATACTAAAAACCCTTTACTCCAGTTACGTTCATTTCTTCTACCCATCTTTATCTTGGTTTGACAACTATTGTATTCCTCTCTTTCTTCTGCTCCCTTCTTCCTCCTATTCTTTACTTCCAACTAGTCAAGCTTGTATCACATCCCAGGACTCTCCATATAATTATTCAGAAATTTCACTACACACACTCTCATGCAGGTTTCATACAACTCATAGCTGAGTGCTTATTTTTATATAACATACAATCAAATCTCAGTTTTCTTATTTCTTTGTCCTGTATGTTTTTGTATGAGTAAGGCACAAATCTAAATGTTTACAACTGTGTGGTCGTTAACGAAATTAATCTGTTCCTAACTTTTACAAAGTCTAATATTTTGTCAGAAGTAAGGCACTGTTTAACCTTTACTACATATTACTACAAATGTAATAATAAACTTACGTGGATTTTGTCCTGAGCCATTTGTAAACTGGGTGTCTATTACAGGAGACCATCTTATGTTCATAGTGGCAGTCGTATTTGACATAAGACTGTTGGTCGGAATGTTGATCCTACACGTGAAGATATCTCCCTCCATGGTCACGCTACTGGACTCATACCGGTTCTGTAAAACATAAACTAAGATGTCAGTCCTCTTCTATCTCACACAGTGTCTGGAAGCGACAGATTCTGCGTCTATGTCTCATACAGTGTCTGCAAGCGACAGACTCGCTGTCTATGTCTCATAAGAGTCTGCAAGCGACAGACTATGTTTAACAGAGGGGTTCCCAATCTTCCTGCTTCCATGTGTAACAGTATATTTGTATGTTACGTGTGTAAGCCCCATTATGGATTTTTGATGGAGACATAATTTAATGTTTACATATTCTTAATCGCATTGCTGAATGACTGGCTTTAGCATGAGAAACGGACAGCACGTGATTAGGCGGGCTTAAGCCTGGTATTCTGAGAAGTGTGTTAAGTTAAAAGAGAAGAAAGAAAAAGACCCTTGTCCGGTGCAGACATGTTTGTTTGTCTCTGTATTATGGGGTTTTTAGCTGTAATAGGAACTTTGAGAATTGTTGACATTCATCGTCCGAAGTCTTGTTCACATGTTTGTCTGATATGGAAATTCTGTATCAGCTATATGCCCAGACTCATTACTTAGTTAACTGTTTGACCCCACATGCTAATTACTTAGATAATTGTTTGACCCCACATACTCATTATTTAGTTAACTATTTGACCTACATGCTCATTATTTAGTTAACTGTTTGACCTACATGCTCATTATTTAGATAACTGTTTGACCTACAAGCTCCTTACTTAGTTAACTGTATGACCAACAAACTCATTACTTAGTTAACTGTTTGTCCCCGCATGCTCATTACTTAGTTAACTGTTTGACCCCACATGCTCATTACTTACGTAACTGTTTGACCCCACATGCTCATTACTTAGTTAACTGTTTGCCCCCACATGCTAATTACTTAGTTAACTGTTTGACCCCACATGCTCATTACTTACGTAACTGTTTGACCCCACATGCTCATTACTTAGTTAACTGTTTGAACCCCACATGCTCATTACTTAGTTAACTGTTTGAACCCCACATGCTAATTACTTAGATAACTGTTTGACCTACAAGCTCATTACTTAGATAATTGTTTGACATACATGCTCATTGCTTTGATAACTTTTTGACCCCACATGCTCATTACTTAGATAACTGTTTGACCCACATACTCATTACTTTGATAACTGTTTGACCTACATGCTCATTGCTTAGATAACTATTTGACCTACAAGCTCATTTCTTAGATAACTATTTGACCTACAAGCTCATTACTTAGATAACTGTTTGACCTACATGCTCATTACTTAGATAACTGTTTGGCTGCTCAAGACGCCATCTTCAATCTGTCTTGAAGTTAGATATGTCTTTGTGGTTAGGTGTACTCATTTCTAGCTTATAATTTGAAGCGACAAACGTTCGACTCTTCGCTTCACTTACATACTTAGGCGCCACTATACTTTTATCATTCGTCACATTTTGAATATAACGAGAATGTGAATGTTGAAGTATAGCCAGATATGTCGAAATCTGACACACTGGGACACGAAAAGGGTAAAATCCAGTAAGCAAAATGGTTCCAAACGATTCGCCTGATGAGATATTATGGAAGAAAAAAAAAATTGAAAGAAGAAAGCACTTTCTAAAATTTAAAATCATGAATAATGTGAAAATAGCGCATCATCAAAATACGGCGAAGTAGGACTTTGTTGGTTAAGTATTATATATTCAAACAATCCAGTGCTTAGAATTACAAACTTTTCAATCTAAACTTTGTGTTTTCATTTCGCTCATGATATTTGAAACTGAGCAACCGTCCCAAACTGTTGAGCAATAGTCTAAATGTGTTTGTATATGAGATATGTAGTATGTCTTCCTAGTGTCTTTATCGATGAAATGCTTAATTTTAGCTAATTGGTATACTTTTTGTGCGATGAATTTTGTTAGACATTGCACATGAGAGTTTCAGGTCAGATGTTAGTCAATAATAAGACCTAATGTTTTGTGCTCGCTAACGTTTTCTATCTATGATGTTTCTGTATGGAGTCGAAGTGTTGTTTTTGTTGCGTTTTGTAGTTTCTGTCTTGTTGTTTTGAGCATTGATTTTGTTTTATCGGTGTTTATAATCATGCCATTATTTTTGCTCCATCTAATTAAATTGTACAACTGGACCTGAAGAATTGATTCTAGATTAACACAGTCGTAGTCACTGGTGTAGACTGTGCAATCATCGGCAAAAAGGTCACAAGAAGAGTGTTTAAGATGAAGTGGAAGATCATTGATATAGATAGCAAAGAATAACGGGCCTAGAATAGAACCTTGCGGAACACCAGTGTCAGCTATAGCAGAATTTGATAGAGAATTGTTGAAGAATACTACCTGTTGTCTGTCTGAAAGAAACGATGCAATTAATTTTATTAGGTTAGGGTGCAATTTATAAGTCTTTATTTTTCTTACAAGAATATCGTGGTCAATCATATCAAATGCCTTTTTAAAGTCGACAAAGATGGCACCACAAAGTCTGTCGTCATTTATGTTTACTAACCAGTTTTCTGTCATTTTGGTAAGAGCTGTGTGGCAGGAATGATTGAGTCTAAAGCCTGACTGACTGTCTATGAGTAAATTGTTCTCTTGCATGTGTCGTAGAGTTATTTTGTGTATGTGTTTTTCGAGTGGTTTTGATAATGACGATAATATAGATATTGGTCTCTAGTTGATAAGAATGTTGGATGAGCCAGATTTAAAGCGAGGATACACCTTAGCAGTTTTAAAAGCCTCAGGGAAATAACATTTTGCAATGCACTGGTTGTAAACATATGTTAGTGTATGTGAAATGACAGGTGCAGCATAATGTTAAATCTTATTACTAATGTCATCAACCCCAGCTGTATTCTTGTTTTTTAAGGTTAAGAGATAACTGTGAACTTCACTGACTGTTAAGAATGGTATGTGTAACTATTTAAAATCAGTACATCTGCTGTCCAGGAATGTTTGTAGTTCATGTAAGTCGCATACAGGAGCTGATATTGATGATTTAAGAACGTTGATTTCTTCTCTGAAATGTGTACTGATATGTGCCCTAGTGTATGCACGATTGATGGCTTGAGAATCAAATTCTTTTCTTTTATTTGATAGGGTATTTATGGCTTTCCAAATTGATTTACTGTCTGATTTATTCTGTATTAGATTCCTGAAGTAATTTTTTTTTCTCTTGTCTTATTAAGTATTGAACTTTGTTTCTGAGTAAATGGTAGGTCATAAAGCCCTTGATTTTGTGCGCCCGGTCACGCTCTCTCATGGATTGTAGTATTTCAGGTGTTATCCAAGGTGACTTCGTCTGGTTTTTTACTCTCACCTCTTTCATGGGGACATGTTTGTCTAATATATCTCTGAAGATCTTTAGCCAATATTCTATTGCCTCCTCAGTGTCAGTTAGTTGGTACACGTGTGTAAGTGAAGATTCTTGCAAATCATTAAGGAATAATTCTAGGTTAAATTTTCTGAAGCTTCTAAATTTCATACTGGTGTGATTGTGTTTAGGAAGTTTATACTCCTTTCTTGTCCACGTACAGCCGACTGGGTAATGATCACTTGACGAAGTATGAGGGATGTTACATTCAATGATGTTTTCTGGTTGGGCTACATATATATGATCTAATAATGTGGATGATACTTCTGTTACTCTGGTAGGTTTGGTGACAATTTGGCAAAGATTATAGGATAGTATAATATTGCTCCAAGTTTGATTTGACTGTGTTAGATCTATGTTGAAATCTCCAAGAATGATAATATCTTTGAACCTAAAGGTTGAAACCTCATCCATCATAGTCGTGAAGTCTCAAACCTTGTTGTACTTGCAAAGTGTGTGTTTATTTCAGTGAAATAAAGTTTGTGTGTAAAATAAACATAAATAATATACACAGGCAACGCCAAAAGGTATACTTAACTTAGCAAAATTAGCACACACGGTATAGTGCATAAATGTAGGTAATTTATGATTGGGAGACACAACACTTACTGGAAAAGTTACATCCGAGGAACATTCGAACTGTTGCATCAGTTCACCGATTACTCTGGACCTGGGAATTCTACACCGAGTCACAAGCTGGAACCCAGTTGATTTGTTCCAGTATCGTTCAGGAGGGTCACAGTCAAGTTCAGGTAAGTCTGGTTTTAGAGTAAAAAAACAGATGTAAGAATTTTGTTAAATAAAACGATGGGACTATTATTAGAATCCACGAGTCAGGGTTGGCCAAGAATTTATCCCATATTTTCATGATGATCCTGGCTATTGGGCTGAAGTGCCATTTAGCCAGGCTAACAGGACAAGGTTCGCCACGGTACTTGTAGTGAAATGTGAGCGAAGACTTACTTCTTGAATCTACAGCGAGAGCTAAAACTCTCCATGATAATACCTCCAACACGTTGACGGTGCTTCAACATCGCCACGGCACTAGCTACAGAGAACTGTGTCCCAAGCTGCAGATGATGATGACAAGAGAACTTAGGTTGTAGATTTCAGTCATTATCACCTCCTTCATACTTCACATCTGAAGCTCCTCTCCTTCTATCACTAGCCATATTTATAAAGTTGAAAATAAAATCATCGCTCCTGCAGCCAGCACATAAAAAACTGCGCAGACAAATCATCTTATATATTCTTATATCTTATATCCTTTCCGTGCCGTTAAACGTCACATAGGGCTTGCAAGCTAGTTCGGCAATTTTTCCTGTCTTTGGCGAGTCTTTCAACCTCATCAAGGGATTTTATACCTATTAATTTAGCCTCTCTTAACAATGTCCTCTTCAGAGTTTCAAGCGGTCTGCCTCTTTTTATTTGGCCTGTTGTGTTCCATTTTACAGATTGTTTGGGGATTCTCTGACTGGTTTGTTTCTTCTCATCACGTGACCAACATATGTCCATCTCCTTTTCCTGATCATCCATGAGACTGGTTGTTGTTCAGTCATCTGTCTTATCTCTGCATTATTCTTGAATTCGTTCCACTTCATGCCGAGTATTTTCCTTAGGCATTTGTTTTCAAAAGAGTCTAATTTCGTGTCTATTTCTTTAGTTGTTTTCCTGCTTTTGCATGCATAAATGAGGGTGGATATTACATTTAAACTGACTAATCTTAACTTGGTTTTTGTGCTTATAACTTTTGAATTCCCTATGTTCTCAAGATTCTTGAAGATTGATGCTGCTTTTGCAATTCTAATTCAAACTTCATTTCTAGTATCACCATTCTGGTCTATGTAGCTGCCAAGGTACGCACATTGATTTAATTCTTCAATATCCGTCATTTCTATATGTGAATTATTCCATTTTGATTAATGGGAATTTTCATTATTTTTGTATTGTCCTTGTTATTTTCAAGTCCTGTTTTGCTAGCCAGTCATGACAGGCTATCTGTTTTTTCTTGCATGGAATTCATATTGTTACTGATAAGAGTTATGTCATCAGCAAAATCAAGATCTTCTAGTTCGGTCTCATGTACTCAATCAATACCTGTGTTACCTGTGCAGAATGTTTTCATTATGAAGTCTATTGTAATTCCAAAAAGCAAAGGAGACAGTATACATCCATGTTTCACACCTGTTTCAATCTGGAACCATTCACTCATCCCTTCTTCTGTTTTCACTGCACAAACATATCCATTGTAGAAGTCCTTAATGATATTGACAATTTTAGGTGGTATTCCATATGGACTTAAAATTCTCCACAATGAATCTCTTTGTATGCTATCAAATGCCTTTTTAAAGTCTATGAAGTTCAGTATTAGTTGTTTCTGATTTTCAGTATGTTCTTCAAGTATTGTTCTTAGAGTAAAGATCTGGTCAAGACAGCTTCTCCCTTTTCAAAATCCTGCTTGTTCTTCTCTCATTGCTGTATCCATTATATCTTTAAGTCTATTCAAAATGACCTTGCAAATACTTTTAACACAACTGATATTAAGGTTACTCCTCTCCAGTTGTCACTTAAGTTGCCTTTTTTGTGTATTTTAACATTTAGAACAAATCATCTACTACAACAACCATATTTACGGCAATAGTTAAAAGTTAGAGAAATGGCGACCATCTTTTTCCCGGAACAAAAACTGGCTCAGTTAGTCTCTCAGGTGACATGTCCAGATATCAGCATGTACACTAATCCAAACGAAAATGAGATAATATGCAACTAGGGACTGAATATCAACAGACTGTCTTGGTGTGATCATATTATATACAGAATAATTTCAGCGTTCACACTAATGTGACGTATCTGAAATGTTCAGTCGGTTGATATTTAGAAAACGAGATAGCCAGAAAATAATAGTTCATCCAGTGAAATGTGACACGAAATTTTACAAGCTGGCCAGATAAATTTTATGATGACTGTAAACATGATTTAAAGATAGATCAAAAATTTTTAATGTTTACTATAAAGTAAGTCTGTTGTTAAGATATTAGATATGTCACTCTACTCCACGTTATTCTCACAGATGATTCTCATTTTTTTCCAGGTGATCCTCTGCGTATCTGCTCCAACAGTTTAATATTAGTAATTAGAGTTCCAACAGTTTTTTCCTCGCCCCTGCTTGACAAGATGACTACTTGACCTAATGACTACTTGACTTAATAATTACTTGACCTAATGACTACTTAATAATTACTTGACCTAATGACTACTTAACCTAATGACTACTTGACCTAATGGCTGCTTGACGTAATGACTACTTAACATAATGACTATTTGACCTTATGGCTGCTTGACCTAATGACTAGAGTACCATACACTATACAACCTAACCTACATTTTCTGTCATTTAAGACATTCAGTACACATGAATATAATTTATTATGCAATTTAAGCAAGGAGAATATCTCTTTAATCAAGAGAAGGCATTAAAATATGTTTTTATGTTATATTCATGTTTGTATTAGAAAACAATATAAATATAATTGAAATTAAATAATACAAAGAAGCAAGGAAAGGTAGAGAGAGGGGAAGTGTGTGTGAGAGAGAGAGAACATTTTTATGGTATAAGAGAGATGTGGTTGTAGTAATCAAAATCAAATCAAATCAAGTGCCGTGCCGTGTGGCATAGACGATCATTTCTCTCCACAGTTCCCTGTCTTTAGACTTGATTATGAGATCCGCCTGTGTCTTTCTTCCTAGCCACACTGACAGCCCATCCAGTAATAGTTTTTTACTAATCAAGACATGCAGGTATACAAGTATTGTTTACAAATCTGACATAACTAAAACATAAGTAAATACAGTAAACTAGACTTACTTGTCACGGGAACTGTGAATGACCAGTTTCTCTGACACTGATCTTCCAATTTTATCTGGATCACGTCATCAATATGACTGTCCCATACCGAGATATTGTAAACGAATGATGAGCTATATGGAAAAATCACTTCTGACTGACCGCTGTATCTGTAAGAGATTCCGCCAGAGATGGTGAATGATGTGTCCAGAGACTTGGATTCACGGCTGACCACAAAATTATTATTTATGATGTCTTGTACAGAGTATGTTTTATAGTGTTGTAATCTCGTTGTGGCATAGGGATACTCTGAAGAAAACAACAGAAATTAATAATTACCAAAATAATAAATCTAGACTGCTTTTGTCTCTTTTTCATTGGACACAAAATCTGTCAGTTAAAATAAAAATAATAAACTCTTGTACAAATTTTACAATTTCGCTAGAGTAAATGCATAATTTATATGAATGAATGAATGAAATCCATAATTCACCAAAGTAATATATGTTGAATGTTTTATCTGTTATAAAATATAAGGTAAAGAACAAGGAGAAACTAAAAGATTCCTATTATTTCTTTACCAATATAATCCTTAGTGAAATCTTCAACAGCAGCTACTCAGAATTTCTAATTAGAACAGACGAGAGATAACTTGTTGATGCAGAGCTTCAGTGGCTTTCACCATCACGAAACTAAGCAAATATCAAGGTTGAGTATAATGGATAAAGAAAAAAAAACAGTAGACTAGCACAAACAAAATAGCTTGTAGGCTAAAACAATAGTAAGGAGGAGCTACTATGTATGAGATCACACTGGCAGGAGATCAGTAGATTATGGTTGGTTAGGTCCTTAAATGTCGTGTAAGAAATGCTTCACATAAATCAGCAGCGGTAGTACAAAAGCACGTGATCACCTTCGTTGTGTATTAAAGTACAAAAGTTGTACATGTTTACTGTATTTTATAATTTTACGTTTTTTCTAGTGACTGTGTTGTGTGTGAGGATATTAGAACTGAATTTGGTAAGATCGAAACTTGTTCATCTCCTATTTCCATATTTCATCTGCGTCGAGTTCTTCATAAAGTAAATCTTAACATTGGCATGATAAGCTTACTGCTCTGAAGTGTTCCACTCTTTAACCCTTTGACTTCTTTGGCAAAGTTATGAAGGTGAATTTTAATATTTCATTAGGTATATATGCAGTTATTATTGAATTTACTTAAAATTTTAGTACTTTTACATCAAATTCACCAGGATAATCTAATTCTTCTACAAATAATTTATCAATTCGTGTTTCTTTCTCATGTTTAGTGGCATCTAAAACTTTCTCTTCAAGTATTGCTGGTCCCTCACAAATACTTATATTTGATATCAGGTACGATTTTGCTCCTCCCAACAGTTCACTGATATATTCTGTCCACTTTCCCACAATGTTCTGCTCCCCCATTATCGTTTATCTTCTTTTGACTTCAGTGAACCTCTGTGGTATTTTGTGTGTGTCTGGAGATATTTTAACGTAGTTCAATATGCAAAAATAAAGTTATATGCATTTGTAATGTTGAAAGTCTCTTCTATTTGTTTCCCCAAAATTTCCATATCAAAGAATAAAACTTAAATCTGTAATATAACATAATATGTAAAGTGACATGTACTGTATTCAGACTGCAGAAGTAGAAGAAGCTGGGATATGTATTACAAACATATTGTACTTGACTGTAGTAACATTTAAAGATTGTCTTGATTACGTTCATTTATCCAAAATGAAAATGATGAAATGATGGAGGCGGTGGTGATGATAGTGATGATACGATGATACCAGTGATAGTGATAATACTAATGGTAGTGATCATTAACTTTAATTTTCATATAGCGTACTAAGATCACCTACCATAGAGGACCGTAGGCGTTAAAGTTTGCTGGATGTACGTTGAATACGTTAATGGACTGGTCCATCTGATCAGATACCGTACACCATTTATAAGATCTCGTCTTATGACCACGGTGAAATTAAAGGTCAGACTATAATGATCACCGGACTGAGAGTTACAGTAACAACTCAAGTCTTGTCTGGGACCATGGCAGCCATCACGGGTTACGTTGATGACACAAATAATGTTGGCACGCTGAAAATCAAGACAAAACTCACGTGCTAACATGAAATCTATACACTGAGTTTGTCACTTCTGTCAGTTATAAACCAGTTTCCTAGTGTCCAGTGGGGGACATTTTGAGGTCCAGGAATTGATGGTCCCAAACTTGATTTGCAGATGGGTTTTTAATTATGTCCCGCCCCCCCCCCACCCCCACCCTCCTTTTCCTTAAAAGAAGCCACTACTCCCTTTGTTTTACCACGTAACGCGCTTTTGGGAAGTGAAATCATTTTTTCTCTGTAAATCATTGTTCCACGCCTTAATGGATTTACGTATGTGTCCCGTACTGTAAACTACAAGGCTTTCAAACTGTGAGATTATATGTACTGGAAATACTTTCCTCAGCCTCCGTGATCTCATTTAGAAAAATCTCTAATATTTTTTTCAGGACTCTTTCTCGTAAGTTTCCATCTACTTCAACGACCCTAAACATATAAAAATGTTAACCTTCCAGATGTCAATGTCATTCTGCCGATATAAACCGCTTAATCAATTAGAAAACCATCTTATTTATGTCAGTGACACCTTAAGAGAAAGAGTGACAGGAGTGAGGGAATTATAAGAGTGGCAATAAAGTAATTAAATTCTTCCAAAGGTACAAAGGTCCTGTGACCCCAAACCTAATTTTCTTAATATATTCAAAACCATCCCAGTACCAGAATCCTTGGTAGCCCATAGTTCAACTTACAGATATTATGTCTACTCTATTTTCTCATAATCTGTCATACCAAATACAAAATAAATATCTCAATGTGTAAAACAGTAAACACAATAAATTTATTATGACAAAATTATGACACTCGTCATGAATACATTGAATACATACAATACTAATAATAGTTCAGACCACATTCCACACATAAGCACTACATAACACACACACACATATATATATGTACATGTATATATATACATCTGTTTTATTGTGTCATAATAAATTTATTGTGTTTATTGTTTTACACATTGAGATATTTATTTTATAATAGTGTGAATTCCATGCAAGAAAAAACAGATATCCTGTCTTCACTGGCTAGCAAAATATGAATTGAAATTAACAAGGACAAAACAAGAATAATGAAACTTCCCATTAATCACAATGAGAAAATTCACATAGAAGGGACAGATATTGAAGAAGTCAATCAATTTGCATACCTTGGCAGCTACATAGATCACGATGGTGACACTAGAAAGGAAGTTAGTATCAGAATTGCAAAAGCACCATCAGTCTTCAAGAATCTTGAGAACGTATGGAACTCAAAAGTTATAAGCACAAAAACTAAGTTAAAACTATTCAATTAAAATGTAATATTCACCCTAATTTATGCATGCGAAAGCTGGAAAACAATTAAAGAATTAGACAAAAAATTAGACTCTTTTGAAAACAAATGCTTTAGGAAAATACTCGGCATCAAGTGGAATGAATTCAAGAACAATGCAGAGATAAGACAGATGGCTAACAACAACCAGTCTCATGGGTGATCAGGAAAAGGAGATGGATATATGTTGGTCACTTGATGAGAAGAAATGATCAGGGCATCCTAAAACAAGATATCGAGTGGAACACCCCAGGCCAAAGAAAAAGAGACAGGCCACGTGAAACTCTGAAGAGGACATTGTTAAGAGAGGGCAAATTAACATGCATAACACCCCTTGATGAGGTTGAAAGACTCTCCGAAGACATGAAAAATTGGCGAACTACCTTTCGAGCCCTATGTGACGTTTAACTGCACGGGAAGGATATAAGATATATATATATATATATATATATATATATATAAAGTGCATTATCGAACAAAAATATTCAAGTCAGTAATCCTCCTCATTCAAATCAACCTTCGTTGTCATAAGAAGCTTTAATATCAGTACAATATCAATACAAATAATATATATACATAAATATATTGATTAATGCATTGAATATTAACATCACACACAAGCAAACCTTTGTCTTTTCATAACAGCATTTATAATGAACACTAGAACATGTAAAACTGTCGGAACAGCTGTAATTAACATCATATCAAAACTCAACATCACATGTATACTATATGTGCATGACAACGACATCAAAACACATGTAAAAAATATATGCATAACTGAAACATTGGTCAAGGTCTCTTACATAAATAAAGAATGCCATGTTGTCAGCACAGACGAAAAGCAATATTTTATGTCACCCCATATCAGCTGTATATAAATATGTATTAACACTATGCCAGCTTCTGCTACAACCTTGCCATACATACCTATACATTCACCCAGAACATACACTATCATCTTTACGAAATCATCTCTGCTAACCTAACCAACATACAGCCAACATAATGGAGTCCAGGATGCTCGATGGGGGTCATAGTTAACAGCAAGATATCACATATACTTACAACATAATCGATGCAGGGCGCAAGAACACTTTATGTACTTCAGTATCAAGAACCAACCACAGCCACTGAACCACATGATGCTTCCCCCAGCGAGACACCGATCTTTCTTTGCAACATCTTGTATACTAAATAGTGCTCACAGCCTAATATCCCGGCCTCTGATAATAGGCCGTTTAATGTGTTTACAACACCTTGGGACTATATGTGTTAAATCCTAGTTATAACTTCTCCTAGAGTTATTTCCCTTCTCACACTCATCCTGTTTACCTAATCTCTAGTGGCCATCTTTTCTATATTACTACCAGCTTCATCGCATTTGCTGACTGTAACATTTCTATCGTGTCTTTATATGTTTCCAAGTTTATCAGAGTCTTCAGCTTTTGCAAGCCACCACTGGTCAGTGTAGTTCTTACATAAGGACAGAGTATAAATTCTCTCTTGTTTCTGTATGAATCACCAATAACTAATTAGTCTTACCAGATTGTTTGAGTTACAGGTATAATTAATCGTGTGTGTTTATTAAAATATGACTTTTATTTGCATTTGTTTCTAGATCAGTTTTTTTCTATATTGTTAATATAAATGTTTTAACAGGCATTATTTTCCAGAAATGCTGCCCATTTCTCCTATTGTTGCAGCGATACAAGTCTCTAAAACTGGTGCCCATTTCTCCTATTGTTGCAGCGATACAAGTCTCTAAAACTGGTGCCCATTTCTCCTATTGTTGCAGCGATACAAGTCTCTAAAACTGGTGCCCATTTCTCCTATTATTGCAGTGATACAAGTCTCTAAAACTGGTGCATATTTCTATCATTGTTGCAGTGATACAAGTCTCTAAAAGTGGTGCATATTTCTATCATTGTTGCAGTGATACAAGTCTCTAAAAGTGGTGCATATTTCTATCATTGTTGTCGTGATAAAAGTCTCTAAAAGTGGTGCATATTTCTATCATTGTTGTAGTGATACAAGTCTCTAAAAGTGGTGCATATTTCTATCATTGTTGTAGTGATACAAGTCTCTAAAAGTGGTGCATATTTCTATCATTGTTGTAGTGATACAAGTCTCTAAAAGTGGTGCATATTTCTATCATTGTTGTAGTGATACAAGTCTCTAAAAGTGGTGCATATTTCTATCATTGTTGTAGTGATACAAGTCTCTAAAAGTGGTGCATATTTCTATCATTGTTGTAGTGATACTTTTCTCTATGCTTGTTTAATCACAGAGAATAATTTAAATCTTGCTATTTTTTTTTGTCGCAATCCTTTTAGTTGAATCCAGTTTTGTTGCTTATTTTCATTTTCAATTTTGTATATAAACTTTCCAGATTATTTGTTCACGTTAAAAATAAACTTTGATATAAATGGAAGGCTGCTGTATAAAACTGAGATCGCAAACCCAGGAAATATAGATAATTTTTTATTAATATCTCACATGTGCTCACATCCTAGCTTTAGTTCTTTCAGTCTCATTGTTACATTAGTGAAAAGAATACTGCATGTATATCTATGTTAATATTTAAGTGTATTTTCTCATGATATAACCAAAGTGTGTAAAACATCGGCACTAACAAATCTCGTAAAAAATACAACTGCAGAAAGGAAGTCTTAGATCAGAAAGTCACATAAACATCAATAAATTATGTTAATATACTTACTGAACTATAATAATATTGTTGTAGGTAAATCCGATCTAAAGACCACACAGTTGAGTTGGACCCATAAGTGTTGAGAACTGCCTTTAGAATTACTCTTTCCCCTTCGATGATGACATTAGGATTTGAACAAGGTGACTTCGTGATGCCAGCCCACTCAATCTTTTGTCCGGGCACGTCTAGAATAGAATAGGCATAAATATAAATCAAACAGCTGTTTGTTGAGTTGTTTGTTATGCGCTTAATCAATGAACGTACAGTGAAATGAAAATACAATATATATATATATATATATATATATATATTATATAGTTTTCCATCATCATCATCATCATCATCAGGTGCCGTGCCGACTGGCGTTGGCTATTATGCTTCTTCAGAGTACACGATCCTTCATAAAGGCCATCAGCTTATTATTCTTATCAGGTTATTATTTTTATTCGTATCTCCTGTAGCGCCTCAATTTTTATATTGTTATATTATCAGGCCCAGTTGTTTTTCCTTTCTTCATGTGTTTGATGGCACCTATTCAAGTATTGGTGGTCCATCACAGTTTTCAGTATCTGGTGTTATTTCTGGTCTTTCTCCTCCGTATAGCTCACCGATGTACTCTGTCCACCTGTCCACAATGTCTTCTTTTCTCATTAACATTTTACCTTCTTTTGATTTCAGGCATCCTGTGGTATATTTTGTCTTCCTGCCTGTGAGTTCACTAATTCGTTTGGACAATGTTTTTGTTGTCTCTGTATTCTTTGTCTTCCACCAACTAAATCGTATTTCTCTTACATAATTTGTTCCTCTTTGTCCAGTCCAGGTTCGCCCGAAACTTTCTGTGTTCTTCTTCTTCTTCTGCGTTCGAGGTTGTTGATCAAATCAGATCCTGATCCATGTCGACATGGCAAAGCCCGCAGTCCCCTCCAGATCCTGATAGGAGCCTCGAAGCTTTTGTCTCACGTTTGTGTCCTCTGGCCATGTCTCACGCCTCAGGTCTGCATGGTTTGGGGCACTCTTGAAGGATATGTTCTGGAGTCTGGACTCCACTGCCACATGGACAGTCGTCTGTGTGAGACATTTTGAGTCGATGTAGGTGGCTCAGTAGTCTGCAGTGCCCTGTGTTCTTCTAACATCACTCATTCTTTCAGCTTTCGGAGCCAATGCGGCCCATCGCTGCAGACAAGACTTGTCTCCGTTCTTTCTGTTCTTAGTCTTGTCCTGCCAGGTGTCAACTCCGAGCGCTCGTAGATCTTCTTCCAGGTTATCCCAGGCCACCTTTGTCTTGGTCTGTCTCTGTTTATCACTTCTGTATAAGTCTGTATATTGTCGTACATCCAAGTGCCTGAGCGATCTTAATCTGTTGCTTTTCATAATGATAATTATAAGTGGAGACTCGAATAGCGTGTGAACTGCTTTGTTATTTATAAACTCAGCTCTCTTATTTAAGAATGTTGTTCTTTTCTGTTATATTTAAGAGTGTTGTGATGCTCTGTTATATTTAAGAGTGTTATATTAAGAATGTTGTGATGTTAAATATTAAATACTTTGATCACATTAAACGTCATGAGAATTTAGAGAAGACAGTCTTGGAAGGGTGCACAATGGCGTAGAGAAAGAGAGGAAGACCAAGGCGATGATGGCTGCAAGACATCGTTGATGATCTGCAAATGGATGTATCAGCAGCAGGGCATCTTGCTCACAACCGAGAGGCCTACAGGAGAGCTGTTAAGGAGGCAAAGTTCTGCAAGGGACATGCAAATGACTGACTGTGCGATTCTGACTCCCTTACCAAGACAGAGATTAGCCTGTCAATTCTTTATATTGTCAGAGGGATATTTTCATTCGGGACCGCCCAACAGATTCTTCTCCCTTACTTCCTGTCTAGGTAAAATTTCCTTTTCCATGCCATTAAAGACATAATTGGGAATACGGTATTAGGCCCGTACTTTCCACGACCTTCAGCACAGGAAAGTGTGATGTGGTCAGTATCACGTCTGGCCGCTTTACCTTCCCAGATTTCTCTGGTACCCATTTTTAGAGGTTGGGTCAACCCCGGGGACTTTTAGGTCTGAACCAGAAAAAAATCCCACTGCTGGGACTGGAACCAGGTACCACCGGATTAGTAAACCGAGTGTCTAACCACTCAGCTAACCACTCAGCTAACCACTCAGCTAACCAGGCCGCACACCTCCTGCCTAGACGTTCTTAATTTACATAAAATCATGTATAGCATTTTCCTTATATATGTGCGTGTGTATGTAAGTATATGCGTAGATACATGTGTATATCATTATATGTGTATATATATATATGTATGCATGTGTGTGTGTTTGTGTGTATGTGTGTGGTTAAAGCAACCCTCGATTTAACGGACTGATAGTGGAAAAAGGTTGTGTGTGTTTGTGTGTATGTGTGTGGTTAAAGAAACCCTCGATATAACGGAGTGATTATGGAGAAAAGTTGTCGGTTAGTGCCGAAAGTCCGTTAAATTGAGTGTAGTCTAGAGCAGGATAACTGAAAGGGGTCAAAGGTGAAAAACTTATGTCCTCTGACCTTGTCTCACGCCTCAGGTCCATATGATTTGGGCACTCTTGAAGGATATGTTCTAGAGGAGGAGGGGGGCGGGACCTTGTAGAGAGAGCCACAGAAAATACAAGTGAATAATCTTGTAAATACTGTCTTGATGACGTCACATAAAGTACCCTCCCCTGTCCGTTATCTGAAACAGGGAACCTTGTGTCGTCACCAGGCAACTCCCAGACCTCAGCGTTTCTAACATCCAAGTGTCTGTGGACCTATCATCTGGGTCAGCATCGTAATTTTCTCTTCTTTTTCTTTGCTTTTAGCGACTGTTCCAAATGTTATGTACACCAATCCAACTCCTCTTCCAGGGTTTGACGTCGAGTAACTTGAACTATTTAGGTCGACTTTACAGCTGAGATCAGCAGACCAGTCTGTGAAGTCTCTGACTTGAGAGTTGTTGTCGTGGTTACAAACACTAAAACATTGGCTAAGTTGACCGACGTGTAAATAATTGGTGAAAGTAATTTTGGTAAGAAAAACAACCCAGATCATTAAAACAGAGCTTCTTTTCTATTGTTAACAAGTTTAACTGTTCTGCTATTAAATGTCAAGGGTCTAGTGGAGTGGCAGATATATTTAGAACCACTGTTCAAGGATTTAGATACTTAAGGTTGATCTGTACTATCTTCTTCTACAAGTTTGTTTCTTTGTTACACACATACACACATAGAAACAGCTGGCACCCAGACTCTCAACTCCACCACTAGACGATAGTAACAGAGGAGAAATCACAAGCAATCTTCCAACAGAACCAACACATTACAATGTTGAGTCATTCAACAAGAAGATAGTTGTATAACTAGACAAGGTTTTTTTATCAGGAAAAGTGGAAGGTGACTGATGAGGATGGAAGATTTCAAGAATTTACATATGAGAGGCTCCACTCCCCGGCAAGAACTCAGTTTGCCATGTGGGGAGGGAGTGGACATTTCTAATAACTAGAATAAGCCTACCATCATTCAAAATCAAACAAAATGTTGCAATACTTATTGAACATCAGAATACCTCAAGTGAAAAAAATCCACACATCAGCAACCACACCTAGTAAGCTCACATCAGCAACCACAACTTTCAAACTGACATCAGCAACCACAACTAGTAAGCTCACATCAGCAACCACAACTAGTAAGCTCACATCAGCAACCACAACCAGTAAGCTCACATCAGCAACCACAACTAGTAAGCTCACATCAGCAACCACAACTAGTAAGCTCACATCAGCAACCACAACTAGTAAGCTCACATCAGCAACTACAACTAATAAGCTCACATCAGCAACCACAACTAGTAAGCTCACATCAGCAACTACAACTAATAAGCTCACATCAGCAACCACAACTAGTAAGCTCACATCAACAACCACAACTAATAAGCTCACATCAGCAACCACAACTAGTAAGCTCACATCAGTAACCACAACTAATAAGCTCACATCAGCAACCACAACTAGTAAGCTCACATCAGCAATCACAACTTGCAAACTGACATCAGCAACCATAACTAATAAGCTCACATCAACAAACACAACTAATAAGCTCACATCAACAACCACAACTAATAAGCTCACATCAGCAACCACAACTAATAAGCTCACATCAGACCAAAAAGGGTAAAAAACTGCTATCAAGAATAACTGAGCTCACATTCTGTTCTAACAAATTATTACTTTCACTACATGAGGCGAACTCACTGAATAGATACTATATGTGTAGTCCGGAATACATCAAGTCATGATTCAAAAACTGACTGAACAAGCCTATAAAAATCTCCCTTTCACAACATTCTGAACACACAGTTCAAACATGAACATCTTCCTATGGTAGTCCTCATGCCAACATAACCTACGAGTCTCTACATAATCCTAATCATCAGTAATAATAATCCTGCTTGGTCAGCTCTACCTCTTTTATATGACTGGGATTTTCTCAGCCCCCATCTAGAAACTTCTGTCTCGAGAAGTTTCAACCTTATTTTTTTTGTTTAAGACGACGAAAATAACAGGCCATGGACCCGGTGCTACTGCAATACAGGGCCTACCCGTAAACGAGATGTGGACCACAGCCCCGGCACTCAGTGTGCAGGGCAGGCCTCGGGCGTCTCGTTTGTTCCAAAATAACGATCAAAGTGAAAATACTACAGAGCGCAGAACTAAACTTTGATCATAGCCAAAATGCCGAGAAATGTCAACCTTTCCGTGAGAAACACTGTTTACTTAACCTTCAACTACTGTGGAAATATTTCGGCTAGTGAAAATAAAAACAGTCAGTCTGTTTACAAGACATGATCACTGTAAGTTGTTATTTTTTCACCAGTTATGGGACACGGGGGGGGGGGTCATAGAAACAAGCAAGATCAGAAGGGGGCCAAGGGTAATAAATATATGAGAAACACTGTCCAGAGTACTATGTTTTAAATCACTTTTTTGTGTTTTTAATGTAAGAAAGCTGTAATACAAAATACAGTACTGTACCATATAAATGAGTAAATTATAATAAGGAATATATAATACTTACGTGTTAAAAAATTGTGACTAAAAATGTATTAATTTCTTTTTCTGTACTTTTATTTGTTCTGTCCGTTAATCTAGAATCCCTTATATCAGTGTTCTTTAAATCGAGGGTTTAATGTATTTATATGTATGTTAAAGGTAAATTACAGCTTTGAGTTGTAAGTAATAAATGTGTACTGAGTCGAAATAAAAGCTCAAAAAGAGACGAATTTAAGTTGCATTTATTTTAGGCACAACGTTTTAATTATTCAGGATCTGCCCTACAATATCTATGTAACTGTGCCACATGTGGGTGCCTGAATAAACAGACACTTTATATCTACGCCCAGCGTTACATTTCAAACTGTGGCACAGATAAGAAAAAATGTGAAGGAAAGAAAATAGGCAAGATAGTAGTTGATATATGAATATTACAAGTCTCTGGCAGCTAAGCCGACATTTGTGTAATAAAACTGAGGCATACGAGCATGTTTATATGTGGACCATGAGGGCAGGGGACATACTTAAACCTTGTGTGATCAAACATGATATATGAAAGGCAGAATATAAGACAGCCCTGCTTGCTTAGTTCTTCACCCTTCGACACTAAAGAACATTCATTCATTCATCATAACTAGAGAAGAAGGTCACAGACTTTGCAAATAAAATCTTCGACACAGAGCACGTACTCCCAGATCTGAAATAGCACACATGGTCAGTAACACACACTCGCCTTGATAAGTTACATCTTTAAAATACTTTTTACAGTTCTCCACTTAATACGAAATAATACAAAACTATACATTCATTAATGATTGTTACAATGTTTTCCCAAACTTTTAAATCTCTAATTTAAATGAAAAAAAAACTATAGTTCATCGATTAAATGAAAGTGAGACATGAAAAAACAACAAAATACTAGAAAAAAAAACATTGATGAGCGGGAAATATCTCAAACCCATCAGCTCTGGTTGAACATGGTCGAGT
Organism: Achatina immaculata; assembly: GCA_009760885.1. Lineage (NCBI taxonomy): Eukaryota > Metazoa > Mollusca > Gastropoda > Stylommatophora > Achatinidae > Lissachatina > Lissachatina immaculata. Next base: position 54,190,523 of record CM019692.1, read on the forward strand.
GATTTCTGTATAACTCAGCTCACATGTTGTAGGAAAAGACTGGTCAATGTAGTTCTGTGCAGCAGCTAGACGTCCTGGGCGTCAGTGAAATGCGATGGCCAGAAGCAGGCAGAAGAAGGGCGGAAAACCGTGTTAATAATACACTTAGGCAGGGACGATGGGAAATACCCAGAAAGAGTGGGTATAATTACGTCAAATGTAGCAGCAAAAAGCCTAATGGGAAGTAGTGAACAGTCGCATAATAAGAGCACGATACAAACTAAGACACGGAAGAAAGACAATCATACTAGTACAATGCTACGATACAGATTATGAAATAAAAGACAATTTCTATCATAAAATACAACAACTCAACACGACATCTTAGTTGTCATGGGAGACTTCAACGCTAAAGAAGGAAAAGATAACACCGACGTCGAAAAAGTAAAAGAAGGAATTGATACGGTAAATCAGAATGGAGAAAGATTAATTGAACTATGTCTAACAGAGGGCATGGTCATTGGAGGCACAATATTTCCACACAAAGAGAAACCTGTGTGTAGGGAAAAAATACTAAAACTGAAAAGCCAACACAAGAAATCAGTACTCAGAAAGATAAACAGCCACAACCTACAGGAAGAAAATATCAACAGTAATTTCAATCTGGAACATACTAATCATTTCATAACACTCAGTGAGGTAGAAGAGATAGATATAGATAAATTATGGAATTATTATACCACAGAAATAATCACAGCAGCAAAAGCAATTGTTGGATTGCAATCAAAAAATAGAAAGGCACTGATATCGAAAAACACATAGAAATATATACATGAAAGACGAGCATTCAAAAGATTTGGCAAAAGCAGCATATAAAGAACTACACCAAAAAGTAAAAAGTTCAGCTAGAAGGATAAAAGAGAATTGTACACAGACAGTATGGCGAAAGAGGCAGAGAAGACTGTAAAAACAGGAACCAGGAAAACTCGATATCATATACAAAGTAAGCTAACAAGACGATTGTGTACAACACCAGAAACTTTGGGAAATAATGGAAAAAATGGGATTTTCAACACATTTGATACAATTAACATCACTGCTGTATCTAGACCAACAAGCAGCAGTAAGAATAAATGGTGAAACAACAACTTGGTGTGACTGACTGAATGAATGAATAATCTTTATTTTTAAAGGGTAAAGAATTGGGCACGCAGTCGCGTCTTACATTCTGCCCTTTATCACTCCATCTTTCATTCTTCCCACACACTTGATTTAGTACAAATATGCAAATTAAATTAGGAAAAAAAATATCAAAAGAGTGTAAGATTTAACTACTACATTCAAAGTAAAAGAGAAGAAGTAATTAACCTACTAAAATAGCACTCACGCACATATACACACGTAGACATATACATAAACAAAATTACATTGTAAATACAGATCTTCTATCATATGTTTTTAACAAACATTAAAATAATTTCTAACAATATCTAACAGGTTGCTTTTCTAACTATATCATTTTAGTACTTGATGGTTGGACATAAAACAAGGGGTATGTCAGGGGTGCATATTGTCACCTTACTTATTTAATTTTTATATTGAAAATATAATGAGGAATGTTAGAGAAGATGTAGACAAAGAATATTACGATCCCATAACAATTGAAGGTTATGAAATACCAGAGATTAGATATGCTGATGACACAGTATTACTGTCTACAATACAAAGAGGAATGGAGAAACTAATTATTAAAATAGTACCACGGTAACACTAAACAGTGACACTGTAACACTATTACAAGATTCTTTCTTCGTGTACTGTGTATTATTACATTTTCATTTACATGAGCATCAGGCTCAGAGACTCAGCCAACGTTACAAGGATATACACTGTGTAACAAAACAACCCAGGTAACAATAACTCAACTACTCATCAATACACGACATGACCAGTTACATGTAAAGCAACAAACTCTACACCACAGTTGACACTTAACATGAATCCAATAATCACAGCATTCATCAGACACAATTCAAAATAATATTTAATGATGAAAGCCCATTTGTTACATGTGTGTTGCACTGATGTGAAATGTAAGCTTGATGAGAATAATACAAATGATTACAAGAAATATGTCCGGGCGACTAACATCGCCATTGGACTAAGTCAGACATTCAAATCTTGTCCATAACGGAACAATCAACACACAATCTGCATGCTACTAGGACCCTTTTCAATACATCCACTATAAAGAATTTGTCTAAACAAGGACAATTCAACTACCCTACATACTGAACTCAAAAAATAACTACATTTCAACTAAAATTGAACATCACGACCTATCACTACAACATTCTGACACAAAATCCCCTTCTCAACTCGTTCACACTTCCCGCCTAACATAAATCACGTGATTCAGTTGTTCCACTGAAACACGTGATACTTTCAACGTGTTTCACATAAACAGAATGAGATGTGGTCTATTTGACCACAACAACAGAGTTTCTCACACAATCTTTACAGAATAACATTCTGTTACAGAATATCTCCCACCCCCTAAAAGTAGATATTTGGCCATCAAATATCTCCCAAAAAAAATTACTAACTTTAACAGATAACTCTCACTAAAAGTGAGCTATAAACACTCAAGCAAAGCTGATTATGCAGCTACAAAAATTTCGTGCACACACAATTTGTACAAAAAAAGTACGTTAAACATTTGTGGTGCAAGCATAATTATACATATATTTACAACATTTTAATAATGAGTTCTATGAACTTCACCAACTATTTCTACTGCCATAGAAATATGACAGTAGCAAAGGATGAACTCCTTATTGGAAGAACACTACCCAACTAGTGTCTATTGTTCTTTCCTATATACCTATAGATTTCGAACTATACAGTAGAATGGAGCAGTTAATATGTTGATCACAAAACGTTCTATGAACTGCTTCCTGTCATCCAGTTCCAATAACGGGAACATTTCCATAGGTACTTTATGGAGATCTTTCATCGTGAACCTTTCCAAGTCCACGGTATCCATTATCTGCCCTATTGCCACAACGAGCTTACGATCGGAGACGTACAACTGATCAATCTCCGTATCGCAAATGGCACTAGGTGAAGCCTCTTCAGGGAAATAATCTCCACTGTGAGGACAGTGTTCCTTCTGAGACTGATGGCAGATATCGGCTCTTCTCCGTTTCTTCCAGTTATGCGGGGGTAGCAAATAATCCACCGACATAGGAAATGCTGAGGCGGAAGCATCCACCTCCATATAATGGTCTGAAGGTTGAGCCCTAGGGACCACTCTCTGCTGGGTTTCCTTCAGGTACCATGGTGGTCTGAGGGTTGAGTCCTAGGGACCACTCTCTGCTGGGTTTCCTTCAGGTACCATGGTGGTCTGAGGGTTGAGTCCTAGGGACCACTCTCTGCTGGGTTTCCTTCAGGTACCATGGTGGTCTGAGGGTTGAGTCCTAGGGACCACTCTCTGCTGGGTTTCCTTCAGGTACCAGGGCGGGAGCCTGGGAACAAAACGAGGAGGCGGCGGAAGAGAAAATCTCTGTCTAATGGGACGTGGCAAGTAAGATCTACAACGATCTTGCTGATACTGCCTCTGAAAGGTCCCACTAGGCCACGATACATTAATGGCGACGTCCTGATGGATTAATGGCCCTCTCTACTCTCTCTCTCTCTCTCTCTCTCTCTCTCTCTCTGCTGACAGGGACACGGCAAGTCAGTCTGCACAGAGCAATCTACTACAAGTGGGGACTTTGCCTGTGAATAGGCCTCCACAACACTCACTGACTTGACGTCACATGTCTCAGATCCTTGTGACTGAGGGACGTCCCTATCAAGAACGTGAGCTGGTACTGGTACAGAAGTGGCACCATCGAAACTTGCTAACGTTTTCTCCCGCGCACCCGGATGAAACAACATCTGGAAGTCCATGGTACGGAGGTTAGCAAACCACCTCTGCAACTTGACGTCTGACATCTCCTGCCGACTGAGGAATGTATCCACCAAGGGTCTATGGCTAGTCTTCACAGCGAAGTGTCTATTCGCCAGAAAATATCTCAACTTCTGCGTGGCGTAATGGACAGCATACGCTTCTCTCTCGAAAGTAGACCACTTAGTCTGAGAGCGCGACAGCTTCTGCGAAAGAAAATATAATGGCTGTTCAACTGAGAGTCCGTCAGACGTGAAAGCCGTCTGCACCAAACAGGCTCCAACCACAACATTGGAGGCATCTGTATACAATGTAAGTGTCTTATGCAAATCAGGATGCGAGAGAAGCGGTACCTTCGCAAGGCGATCCTTCAAAGACTCGAAGGCCATTTGACAGACTGGAGACCATTTGAACCTATGACCCTTCTTGATGAGATCTACTATGGGAGCCACAATCTCCGAAAAATGGGGAATGAAACCTCGATAGTAACTACACCTCCCCAGAAAAGAGCGCACCTCCTTCACATTCAAAGGAGACAGTATTTCGGCAATGGCTCTGACCGTCTCAGGATCAGGAGATATGCCTGACAGAAGATCGCGAACATGGTCTTCTATCGTTCCATCAGTGAACACCAGTATATCGTCAATATAGGATTGTGCAAACTTTCCTAAGCCTTGTAATACTATGTCCATGAGTGCGACAAAGGTAGATGGTGCCCCTTTTAAACCAAAGCTCATGTAGTTGAACCGGAAACAGCCAAGATGACAGCTAAAATCTCGGAATCCGTCAAGGCAAAGACAGCCTTGTTCTGTGTCAACAACCTGGATATTATGTCTTTGTGCACATCAGGGCACTGAACTTGCCGAACGATAGTCTCAGAACGACTTTCAGGTGCTGACTCCTCAGTACCAGAATCTTGCTGGATAGAGGCAACTGACTCTGTGAGTGGTGTCAACTTACCAAGAACACATCCACGCTTAAGCTCGATGTATGTGCTAGAATGATTGATTACTGTCAACACGGGATAGCGATTAGTGTGGAGCTCACATACTGAGTCTACCAGCTCTATCTCCGGGTGTGACAGTAAGAATGGTGTCTCAATATCCTGAACCATATAAGAATTTCCAGGGGGAAAATGTGGTTGGGTTTTCAGTTTAAGAGGAATAAGATTGACTGAACGTGGAGAAAGAAGAGAAGAACGCTGGACACGAAGAATAGAAGCAATGTGCGCATCTAACTCTAAAGGAATCTTCTTGTTATGTATGTCAAGTGTATTAGAATTGTAATCGATGACAGCACCAGAACGAGACAAAAAATCACGCCCCAGAATGGCGGAACGGTTCATGTTGTGAACCACATAAAAGCAATGAGAAACACTGACTCCAGCAATAGAGATAGGTAGGTAAACTCTGCCAAGTACTCTCATGGAAGCTGCAGTAACAGTCTGCAGAGTAATTGTAGCGGGCAAGAGCTTAGGAGCAGAACGTAAGGATCTGTATACAGAATCCTTGATAAGACACTAGCTCCTGTGTCTAACAATGCTCTAATTCTACAAGTACCAATAGAAACAAGGACAGAAGTAGGAGTCGGGGGATTCGCAGCCACCGAGAGTAGCGGTGTAGCATGCGAAAATGCGACGGAATGTTTGGCAGACGTAGATGGTGTAAAAAAAAAGATATGGCATTCAGGTATTTGGACAAAAGAATGGAAAAGAACTGTATTCATACCACTGCCAAAAAAGGGTAACCTGAAACTAAGCACAAACTACAGAACTGTTGCCCTGATTAGTCATAGCAGTAAAATTCTGTCAAAAATCATAATGGGTAGACTTCGAAAGAAAATAGAAGACGAAGTCAATATGGTCCAAGCTGGTTTCAGGCAAGGAAGAGGGTCAAGAGATCATATATTCAATCTAAGATTAATAATAGAGAAATGCAGAGAGTTTAATGTGAATCTATATCTATCCTTTATAGACTACTCTAAGGCATTTGATTGTGTACAACACCAGAAACTTTGGGAAATAATGGAAAAAATGGGATTTCCAACACATTTGATACAATTAACATCACTGCTGTATCTAGACCAACAAACAGCTGTAAGAATAAATGGTGAAACAATAACTTGGTTTGACATAAAACAAGGGGTCAGTCAGGGGTGCATATTGTCACCTTATTTATTTAACTTGTATACTGAAAATATAATGGGGAATGTTAGAGAAGATGTAGACAAAGAATATTACGATGCCATAAAATTGGAGGTTATGAAATACCAGAGATTAGATATGCTGATGACAACACAAAAAGGAATGGACAAACTAATTATGTCAGTCCGAAAGAACAGCGAAGAGCAGAATCTCTATCTTAATGCAAATAAAACTAAATTAATGACAACTGACAAAACAAACAAGGCAGCTGAAATATGTATCATTGAGGAAAAACTGGAAGAAGTGGAGAGTTTTAAATATCTTGGATCACTACTAACTAATAATAGAGATACAATTAGGGAAATTAAAAGGAGGACATCTATCGCTCTTCAGAAAGTAAAACAAATAAAGAATCCGTGGAGAAGAGCAGACAAAACCACAAAAATAAGATTTTTAAGGGGCATGCATCTTTCCCATTGCAACATATGCCTGTGAGACCTGGACACTTAACAAAACAGTTGAGAAACACATAAATGCCTTTGAATGTAAATGCTACAGAAGAGTTGTCCAAATAATGTGGACACAAAATAGAAAAATATATCTATACTACAAGAGCTTAATATTGAAGAAGGCTGGTAGCAAAGAGGATTAAAGAGAAAAAACTTAAATATTTTGGACACATTAAACGTCATGATAATTTAGAGAAGACCGTATTGGAAGTATACAAATTTGGAAAAAGAAAAAGAGGAAGACCAAAACGAAGATGGCTGCAAGACATCGTTGACGATCTGCAAATGGATGCAGCAGCAGCAGGCCATCTTGCTCACAACCGAGAGGCCTACAGGAGTGCTGTTTGGGACGCAAAGTTCAGCAAGGGACATGCAAATGACTGAATTGAACTGAAGATGGTGTAAAGATACGGTCGGACATATGGGAGCTATTCATGCCCCGACTTCTCAGTTTAAATTTACGTTCACTCTGCCTACAGAATCTGGCTATATGAACCTGCTTTCCACAACTGTAACACGATCTAGTTTCTCGTGGTTGTGTACTCGAAGGTTTAGCCCTCCTGGTATTAGACCTCTGGTGGTCTGTCCTACCTTCTTCGACATGTAAAGGTGGCAGTTGAGAGTTCTCCTGATGAGAGACTAGCTGTACTCTCTGCGAATCCATATTACGAGTCTCTCTATGTGTCGTCACCTCACTGGTCGGTCGAGAGCCTGAAATAAAACCCTGTCGGGAACTACAACTAAGATTCACCGACTTCATGAGAGCATTTTCTTGTTAGGCTAACTCCACCGCCTGTGAAAATATAAGAGGTTTATCTCTTAATAATTTTGCTTTTAATGCCCTAGAAAGTAGTGCATCTACAAACGACTGCACCATTTGCCTCTGCGCCAGCGGAGTTACCAATTCCGCCGCAGAGTAAGGAACTCTGGCTGCCTCACTGATGCGATCAGCCAGCGCTTGAATGGACTCTCCAGGAGACTGTCTAGTAGAGGCTAGCGTATGCCAGGCCTCCTGAGGAGTCTGCAGCACCCCATATCGTGCCAATAAAACAGACACGAACTCCTCCCATGTCTCTTGAACCTGGAGACACTGTTTGACGAACTCTGCCAGCGAACCTGTGGTGGGTAAATACACCAAGTTCTTCTTACTGGGCACAACAGCATTCCAGATGTCCATGAGCTTATCAGTCTCATCCAGCCATGGTTTCAGTTTTTCTGGGTCTCCGTCGAACTTTGCTACGGCTGACATGACGTGGGAAAAGCTCAAGTCATTGCTGACTTGGGACAGGGTATCTTGCAAGAACCCCAGCAAGTCTGATGTGGATGAATGGTTGAGGCTAACGAGTACTATTACATGTAAATAAAGACCAATCTTTAGCAAAACTGGAACCCTATTAACATCAAGTAAAGACCTAAAGACAAGATGGGCTGAACACTTCCAAGAAATACTTAACCGACCACACCCAAAATACCTAATAAACCTTGAAACTGATGTGCCAATCCCAAAGCACATGAAATTAAATTGCATGAAATTGAAACAGCAGTGAATCTAATGGCTAACAACAAAGTTGCAGGTGAAAATGAAATAACAGCGAACTTTTAGAAGCTAGCAACAGAGACAACATGAGCCAACTACAGAGAATGTTTAATAAAATTTGGAAATAAGAAAAGGTTCCTTCTAAACGGAAAACAGGAATCACTGTTAAAATGCCAAAAATGCAGCCTTAGCGACTGCAATAACAGGAGAGGAGTACCTTAGTATCAGTTGTGTCAAAAGTATTTTGCAAAGTCATTCCAAACAGACTTAAAGTTATAGTGGATGCTGAAATGAGAGAAGAACAAGCAGGATTTAGAAAAGGGAAAACCTGTCTCGACCAGATCTTTACCCTAAGATAATATTTGAAGAACATATTGAAAAGAAAAAAAAACATTAATACTGAAATTCATAGACTTTAAAAAGGCATTTGATAGCATACACAGAAATTCATTGTTGAAAATTTTAAGTCTATATGGAATACCACTGAAAGTTTTCAGGAGCATTAAGTAACTCTGCAACGGGTATGTTTGTGCAGTCAACACAGAAGAAGGAATGAGCTAATGGTTCCAGATTGAAACAGCCGTGAAACAAGGATGTGTATTATCTCCCTTACTTTTTAGAATTGCATTAGTCTTCATAATGAAAAAATGCTGCATAGGTAAAGCCGGCATTGACAGGGTACATGAGACCCAACTAGAAGATCTAGATTTTGCTGATGACATAACTCTTATCAGTGACCATGTGAATTCGATGCAAGAAAAAAAAACAGATATCCTGTCTTCACTGGCTAGCAAAATAGAACTTGAAAGTAGCAATGAAAAAAGAAAAATAATGAAACTTCAGATTCATCAAGAAGGAAAAATATACGTAAAAGGAATAGCTGTTGAAGAAGTACACCAATTTACATATATCGGCATTTAAAAATACCAAGATGGTGACACTAGAAAGGAAGTTAGAATTGCAAAACCAGCATTGACCTTAAAGAATCTTCAGAACATATGGCATTCAAAAGTTATAAGCACAAAACCTAAGCTAAGATTATTCGATTCAAGTGTAACATCCACCCTCATTTATACATGCGAAAGCTGGAAAATAATTAAAGAAACAGACAACAAATTAGATTTGTTTTTAAAACAAATGTCGAAGGAAAATACTCTGCGTTAAATTGAACAAATTCAAGAACAACGTAGAGATAAGGCAGATAAGCGAACAACAACCAGTCTGTCTCATGGGTGATCAGGAAAAGCAGATGGACATATGTCGGTCACGTGATGAGAAGAAACAGTCAGAGAATCTCAAAGCAAACTATCAAGCGGAACACAACAGGCCAAAGAAAAATAGGTCGACCATTGAAACTCTGAAGAGGACATTATTAAGAGAAAATCCCTTGATGAGTTTGAAAAGCTCGCCGAAAACAAGAAAACTTGGCGAACTACCATGCGAGAGCTATGTAACATTTAACGGCACGGGAAGGATGTAAAATGTAATAGTTGTGTGTTGAAAGAAGATATCGCAGATACAATATATTTTATACAGAATTCACTGATACAGGAATCTTAATTCAAGGGTTTCCCCAGTGTGACAAAAGCGGCTCTATCTATGTTATATTTATAGTCATTCGTTAGAATAATTCTTCATCATCATCATCAGGTGCCGTGCCGGTAGGTGTTGGCAGTCATGCCTCTCAATTGGTCTCAGTCATTGATATTTTCCATCAGCTCAGTTGATGATCTCTATTCTGTCGCTGTGTTCTTTACCTTGACTTCTCTCTATGGTATTCAGGGAGGCTGTCCCTCACTCAGTTGATGATTTCTATTCTGTCGTTGTGTTCTTTTCCTTGATTTCTCTCTACGGTATTCAGTTAGGCTGTCTCTCACTCAGTTGATGATTTCTATTCTGTTATTGTGTTCTTTTCCTTGATTTATCTCTACGGTATTCAGGGAGGCTGTCTCTCACTCACTCACCACAAACTAGCATCATGAGACGCTGTTTTAACTGGTTTGTACATTTTTTATTTATCAAAGCGTCAGCGCCCATTCTGTTTCATTTTGTTGTCTGGGGTGACATCTCAACTCTTTCAAGTTCCCACATTATGTTGTCTAGTGTGACATCTCCTCTCTTTCATAGCAACTTCTTTTCTTTGCTTCGAGATGTCTTCAAACATGTACTTGGTAATAAAGACATCAGGTGGGTACTCGTGTATGAAACGATTCTCTATGATTCTGATTCTACTCTACAAAAAATGCTAGAACCTCCCACACAAAATAAGCAACATCTAAAATACTATGACAGCTAAACAAAAACGATGTAATGTGCTGTTCATATACAACGATTTAATGTGTTGTTCATATACAATGATTTAATGTTTTGTTCATATACAGTGATTTAATGTGTTGTTTATATACAATGATTTAATGTTCATATACAATGATTTAATGTGTTGTTCATATACAATGATTTAATGTGTTGTTCATATACAATGATTTAATGTGTTGTTCATATACAATGATTTAATGTGTTGTTCATATAGAGTGATTTAATGTGTTGTTCATATACAATGATTTAATATGTTGTTCATATACAGTGATTTAATGTGTTGTTCATATACAATGATTTAATGTGTTGTTCATATACAATGATTTAATGTGTTGTTCATATACAATGATTTAATGTGTTGTTCATATACAATGATTTAATGTTTTGTTCATATACAATGATTTAATGTTTTGTTCATATACAATGATTTAATGTGTTGTTCATATACAATGATTTAATGTGTTGTTCATATACAATGATTTAATGTGTTGTTCATATACAATGATTTAATGTGTTGTTCATATACAATGATTTAATGTGTTTTTCATATAGAGTGATTTAATGTGTTGTTCATATACAATGATTTAATGTGTTGTTCATATACAGTGATTTAATGTGTTGTTCATATACAATGATTTAATGTGTTGTTCATATACAATGATTTAATGTGTTTTTCATATAGAGTGATTTAATGTTTTGTTCATATACAATGATTTAATGTGTTGTTCATATACAATGATTTAATGTGTTGTTCATATACAATGATTTAATGTTTTGTTCATATACAATGACTTAATGTGTTGTTCATATACAATGATTTAATGTTTTGTTCATATACAGTGATTCATGTCTTGTTCACGTCATCATCATCATCAGGTGCCATGCCGACTTTTATGCTGCTCCAGAATACACGATCTTTCATGCATGCTATTAGCTCAGTTGGTGATCTCCTCTCATAACATCTCATCAGACTGTCCAGTATCATTGCTCTCGGTCTTCCCCTGGCTCTTCTTCCTTCTGTTTTTCCTGTTGTTATAATATTTTCAATGCCCCCCTCTTCTCAATGTATGCCCTATGAAAGTACATTGTCTCTCTCTCTCTCTTATTTTTTTGGCAAGATTTTTTGTAGCTCTTCTTATTCATTCTTCATTATTTATTTTTGCTGTCCAGGGAGGTCGCAACATTCTTCTAATAAACCACATTTCTACTGCTTCGAAAAACATTTTGTGCAGACTTGCCTGTTTTCCATGATTCACTTCCATATAACAAGATAGATTAAATATAACATTTTAGGACGTTTTCTAACATTCATTGATAAGGATGTGTTGCACAATATGTTTGTCATTCTCTGAAATGCAGTCTTTGCATGGCCTATTCTGTTCCTAATTTGTGTTCTGCATTTCCCATCTGAAGTTATTACTGCTCAAATGTATTTGAATTTCTGCACCTGCTTTAGAATAGTTCCATTTAATTTTATACTGCATTTTTGTGGATTCTGTGTCTTCGTTATAAAGCATAGTCTCTGTCTTTTTGATGTTCAGAGTAAGGCCTTTCTCTTTACTTTCTTTGTCGACTTTATTTGAGAGATTTTGCAGGTCTTGTTGCTTCTCATACAATGATTTAATGTTTTGTTCACATACATCGATTTAATGTGTTTTTCACATGCATCGTCTTATAGCATTAATAAATACATACCGTCTGGAAGTAGTAGAACTAATAACACGAGACAGAACTCTTTTCCCAACATCTTCTTAATCGCAGGCCAGGCTCTCAGATGAAGCTTCTGTCGTGTCTGCCATACACCTGCTAACAAAACTTATAAACCCGATATGTGATGCGTAATAAGCAAAAAAAAATTACTTCCTGGTCTCATATTTGGATAGTTAACTGTTGAAGCATAACTCTTGTATGTAGAAAGTAACAGCGCTTTCTGATTATTTTTTTAAAGAAAGGGCAAACTGCATTTGTCAGAATTTAGTTGTTTTTGTCATTACGTCTTTGCCTTGACCTGATCACAAGACACTGTGCAGTACAGAATGACATTGATAGTAGCTGTCATCGACATATCCACACAACTTACCCCAGTAAATGGCAACTTCCATTTTTTAAACAGTTAATATTACCGCTGTAGTGGTATTGGTCAGCATGTCACATTGCAGGAAGTGATAGCACTAGCTCAGTTGACAAGCAAGTGGTTTTCTGGTCAGTCTCGGAATTCGGGTATGGTATCGAATCCCACCCGCCATCTCCAATTCGCCAGTGGTCTGGTCGGTGCTACGGAGTGTGTGTACTGTTTTGAGAATCTATTTCACAGCAAGAGAGCGGAGCGCTTACGGACTTGACCAACTTCCACGGACGATAACTCTTTAACAATTTAACATATTTAACTGCAAGTATGATTTATAATGACGGCGACGTGGCCGCGCATCTAGAGCACTCAAGTTAGATTCATTGAAAGATCGGGAGCTTTTCACATTTAGGGGCAAATTTAAAATTTCAACTGTGTCCTCTGTTCTAGGCAACCTATCATTATCTCACACACAAACGATGCTGAGAAACTGGTCTATAGGCTGTAATTCACAATTTTTTTAAAGAAGCTGTTTTTTTGTGGCATTACTCGTAGAATAGATGAGAATTTGTTGCTGTTGTGGATGATGTATCTTAATTATAAGACTAAATCTGTTAGGCGGCACCGTCGCCTTATAGAAGAAGATGATGAGAGGACAAGGAAGGAAATTATAGCCTTGCTTGACTTAGGCGCTTATTTAAGTGTTTATAAGGACCTTCAGTTTCTCGGTGACCTGGATATTATGAGTGTCAGGTTCAACAAAATTGTTATTCACCATAACGCTGAATGTCCAGCGATTTTCTTGTAATATGTACAGATATTACAGTTGTATAATAGATCTGAACAGAAACAAGGAAACTAATGATCCCATGTTTAGATATTACAGTTGCATAATAGGTCTGAGCTGGGGTACAGCATTAGCTGATTACAGGGCGTTGCTGTGTATTTATTTTCCCAATCATCAATGTTCTATTCATTTCCACAGCCTTCTAGAAGGTTTTACAGAGGTCTGTTCAGTTTCACAAACTTCTAGAAGGTTTTACAGAGGTCTATTCAGTTTCACAAACTTCTAGAAGGTTTTACAGAGGTCTATTCAGTTTCACAAACTTCTAGAAGGTTTTACAGAGGTCTATTCAGTTTCACAAACTTCTAGAAGGTTCTACAGAGGTCTGTTCAGTTTCACAAACTTCTAGAAGGTTTTACAGAGGTCTGTTCAGTTTCACAAACTTCTAGAAGGTTCTACAGAGGTCTGTTGAGTTTCACAAACTTCTAGAAGGTTCTACAGAGGTCTGTTGAGTTTCACAAACTTCTAGAAGGTTCTACAGAGGTCTGTTCAGTTTCACAAACTTCTAGAAGGTTTTACAGAGGTCTGTTCAGTTTCACAAACTTCTAGAAGGTTCTACAGAGGTCTGTTCAGTTTCACAAACTTCTAGAAGGTTTTACAGAGGTCTATTCAGTTTCACAAACTTCTAGAAGGTTTTACAGAGGTCTATTCAGTTTCACAAACTTCTAGAAGGTTTTACAGAGGTCTATTCAGTTTCACAAACTTCTAGAAGGTTTTACAGAGGCCTATTCAGTTTCACAAACTTCTAGAAGGTTTTACAGAGGTCTATTCAGTTTCACAAACTTCTAGAAGGTTTTACAGAGTCTGGACGGTTCTACGGAGTTCTATTCCTTCTTTTCGACCAAACGTGGGCTTAACTGTCATCAAGACTGTCACCAATCAGCTTGGCGACCCCGAACACTATGGATTCAACACTAATCTCCGTCAATTTGGACATTTTATTTTTCATCATATCTCCCCCCCCCCCCCCACCCCCACATGCCGATGGAGGCTGAACTTTATCTCAGCAACCGCGAAAACTATGGATTCAACAGAGATATCGGTCGTTTTCGATTATTTTTCCCGTCACCCCGATTCCACCCAACCCCTAGACCCCCGTGCCGATGAGGGCTGAACATGGAATTAAACGGTATCGGGAGTGTCACTATTCATCTCATCGATCCTGAAAACTGGATTCGACACTAATATCGTTCATTTTCAATTATTTTTACATGTCACCGACCCATAGGGGTCATAGGGATACTCTAGGGATGTCTTATCCAAACAGGATTTCTTTCCAGATTGTAAGTCATACGTGTACCAAGTTTGGTTAAATTGCCTCAGGCGTTCCAGGGTGATGCTGGAACATACATACACACACACCCACGGTGATTTATATATATATATATATATTTCTGTATGTTCACTGTGTGGGTCATTATAAGAGATAAACACCTAAATCTAACGTTATAGTTCTTTCAAATAACAGGATAATAATATTTCTGTAGATAACATGTAGCACGGGGCATGCGCCTGCAGATCTGTCTGGATGTTATTGTTAAAGCAAGCTAAAAGAAACAGGATCACTAGCTTTAAATAAACAGCCCGAAGTGGCATGTTACAGAAAGAAGTGTTGGCGGTATTTACATATTTCACTCAGTCATTTGCGTGATTCTTGTGGAACTTTGCCTCCCTAACAGCTCTCCTGTAGGCCTCTCGGTTGTAAGCAAAATGCCCTGCTGCTGATGCGTCCATTCGGGTTCATCAACAATATCTTACAGCCATCTTCGCCTTGGTCTTCCTCTCTTTCTTTTTCCAATTATGTACCCTTCCATAATTGCCTTCTCCAAATTCTCATGACGTTTAATACGAGTATGTCCAAAATATTTAAGTTTTCTCTGTTTAATCTTCCTTACTACCCAATATTCTTCAATATTAAGTTCTTGTAGTATAGATACATTTGTTCTTTTTTATGTCTTAGATATTTGAAGGGCTCTTCTGTGGATTTTACATTCAAAGGCATTTATGTATTTCTCAGCTGTTTTGTTAAGTGTCGAGGTCTCACAGGCAAATGTTGTGATGGGAAAGATGCATGCCCTTAAAAATCTTATTTTTGTAGTTCTGCCTGTTCCTCTCCACAGCTTCTTTATTTGTTTTACTTTCTGAAGAGCGATAGATGTCCTCCTTTTAATTCCCCTCACTGTATCTCTATTATTAGTTGGTAATGATCCAAGATATTAAAACCTTTCCACTTTTTTCCAATTTTTCCTTACTAATACATATATATATATATATATTATATATATATATATATATATATATAATATATATATATATATATATATATATATAACCTGCCTTGTTTGTTTTGTCAGTTGTCATCAATCTAGTTTTCTTTGTATTAAGATAGACGTTTTGCTCTTCGCTGTTCTTATGGACTGACATAATTAGTTTGTTCATTCCTTTTTGTGTTGTGGACAGTAACACTGTGTCATCAGCATATCTAATCTCTGGTATTTCATAACCTCCAATTGTTATGGCATCGTAATATTCTTTATCTGCATCTTATCTAACATTCCTCATTATATGTGCAGCATGCAATTTAAATAAATAAGGCGATAGTATGCAACATTGAAGGACCCCTTATTATATGTAAAACCAATTTGTTGTTGCTGCCTGTTGGTCTAGATACAGCAGTGATTTTAATTGTATCAAATGTTTTGGAAATCCCATTTTTTTTCCATTATTTCCCTAAACTTCTGGTGTTGTACACAATCAGCTGCTTTTGAATAGTCTATGAAAAATAAATATACATTCACACTAAATTATCTGCATTTCTCTATTATTAATCTTATATTGAATATATGATCTCTTGATTCTCTTCCTTGCCTAAAACCAGCTTGGAACATATTGACTTCGTCTTCTATTTTTTTTACGAAATATATCCAATATGGTTTATAATAGCATTTTACTGGCATGAATAATCAGGGCAACAGTTCTGTAGTTTGAACATAATTTCAGGTTACCTTTTTTTTGGCAATGATATGAATGGAGTTCTTTTCAATTATTTTGGCCAAATACTTGAATGCCACATCTTTTTACATAGTGCATGACAGATTGCTTTCTTCCTGCCTTAATGAGTTTAGCTGTTGTCTCATCACATCCCAGTGATTTACATTTTTTCAGACGTACAATATGAAATAATATAAGACCAGAATCTGTAGAATAAGTCAAAAATTAAAAAAAAAGTTTTTTTAAAAGTCTGGGTTTTTTTTTTGGAGATAAGGAAGAGTTGTAAGAGAATGTATTTTAAAGTCAGGGAGACAGTATTACAGTGAATATATTTATGTGTAGGTGTGGGAGTGTGTTTGTATGTGAGTATGTATTCGAGTGTGGGTATGTGCGTCACTGTGAATATGAGTTTATTCGCGAGTGTGTGGGTATGAACACGTGCAACAGCGTGTGTAGGAATGAAAGTCTGCTGTGTGTACGAATGAAAGTCTGCTGTGTGTACAGAATGAAAGTCTACTGTGTGTACGAATGAAAGTCTGCTGTATGTACAGAATGAAAGTCTACTGTGTGTACGAATGAAAGTCTGCTGTATGTACAGAATGAAAGCCTGCTGTATGTACGTTTGCTGCACGATTGTCAAATCTGGATAATGTAAAAAAAAACAAAACAAAACAGATGAATCACAAATTGAAATGAACAGAGAAATGTTAGCTAAAATATACTATAGAAATAAGCACAGAAATGATATTATTTCTGTTTTCTATGGCACTGCGTTTATTTTTACTTCCAGTGTAAAAAAAGGAGAGAATATAATTTGCTTAGACAAAAAGTTCAAAGTTCAAAGTTCAAAATTCAGAATTCAGCTTCACTTCATTCGGGACAGCCCCATATAAGCTCCGCCGTATGCCGCACCGCCCATCTAAGATTATGTTTGCTAATAGTCCCTTCCAAAAGTTGGTTGTTTACGATGCGTTTCTACCACACAGTTCAGATTTCCTGCCAGCACCTTTAATTTGTCCTAGCTCCAGCAGTCTTTTCATAGCTACTGTGTTCTTGCATTCCCGCTCTTCATTTTCTCGCAGTCTGTCCAATACAGCCTTAGCAATGTCCCCCTTGTCCACTGACAGTCTGCCATTTATTTTAGGCTGTAAAGCAAGTCTGCCTGCCACATCATTGCCATGTACTGAACAGAAACATGCCCTGGACAGTAAAGCCACGTTAGACTTGTCACAGCTGACTGGCTTAACAGATGAGCCCATTCTTTTCGAAGTAAATTCTTCTCAATCTTACGAAGCATACTTTATGAATCCGTCAGAATGACACCATTAACCACATCATGAGCAACTAACCATTGCCGCCGACACAGCCACATGCTTGATGTGGTGGTTTCAAATTCTCCCGAATATGTGCCACGTCTCTTCCGTTTCTATAGGAACAAAACTCCAACCACTTCTGTTCTTCCGAATCACTGAGCCATCTGCATATATCACCACGTCAGAAGACCCACAGTGATGCTGGATGAGATCTTTAACCCAAAGTTCATCTGCTCCATGCGCCCTTCTGTATAATAACCTGAGGTCGGTCGTGTACCCGTAACCAGTCATCACCTTTAGGGCCTCATCTTGATTTCGAATTCACTTTATTGCATCCTCCGCCTCCAACACCCAGGATCTGCCCTGTTGGATGCGTCTCCCTTTATCAAGCCCAACTCCTTATGGAAAGGATGATCTTTCATGACAGCAGCCCTGATATGTGCCTCTACCTGAGCACAAAGCCAGGAAAGCGCTGGGGGCAGTTAGGATAATGGCCGTAGCGGGCTTTCCACGGCGCACTCTTTTCTTGCTGAAGCATGTGCTGGTACTGCCATCAGTGGAGTATGGTCTTGGCCTGCCCACTCTGCCCAATGCACAGCTGAGTAAACTAGAGCGCGTACAGAACGAGGCAATGAGAGTGGGCTTGGGGTGCACCAGGGATATTCTGGTGGCAGCCATGAGCTTTCTGCTTGATATGCTGAGATGTCAGGAGGTAGTTACGTATCTCTGAGGTAGGTGTTCTTGTACATTGTGTGATATCATCTTTGTGAACCTGACTGCTATAATTATCATCTTTGTGAACCTGACTGTTATAATTATGTGATATCATCTTTGTGAACCTGACTGCTATAATTATGTGATATCATCTTTGTGAACCTGACTGTTATAATTATGTGATATAATCTTTGTGAACCTGACTGCTATAATTATGTGATATCATCTTTGTGAACCTGACTGTTATAATTATGTGATATCATCTTTGTGAACCTGACTGTTATAATTATGTGATATCATCTTTGTGAACCTGACTGTTATAATTATGTGATATAATCTTTGTGAACCTGACTGCTATAATTATGTGATATCATCTTTGTGAACCTGACTGTTATAATTATGTGATATCATTTTTGTGAATCTGACTGCTATAATTATGTGATATAATCTTTGTGAACCTGACTGCTATAATTATGTGATATCATCTTTGTGAACCTGACTGTTATAAGTATGTGATATCATCTTTGTGAACCTAACTGTTATAATTATGTGATATCATCTTTGTGAACCTGACTGCTATAAGTGATAGAAGAATTCAATGACGAACACTCTCGTAACCGCTCTACAGACTACTACCTGCACATGCCTAGCTGTCTGCTAAAACTCCCCATGTCTCAAGTTTTAAAAACTGCCAACATCCTGGACGTCTTTAGAAGATTTTTATTGAAGCTACGCCTGGCCAGCATAAAACCCTCCGTACACAGTGAATGTCAAACATTAATTATTTGTTTAAAGCTGCGCGCATGATCTACTTCAGACTTTGGGATGGAAGACGGCCATACTCTTGCGTTCTTCTATAGCTACACACAGATCTGCCCTCAAAGGTTACTGTGTTTGACATATGACCCTTGAAGGTTGTTCATACAAAGTGTTTGTTAGAGGTGATTTTTAAACCAGATACTTTTTTGTGTCTTCTATATTCCCAGAAAAATTATAAATTATGATGATGTTATGGGAGCTGTGTCTTGATAATCTTGGTAAAGTGCCTTCTCCCCTTTTTCAACCATCACAGACATAAATGAGGACAGAAAGAAGAAAAACAAAGATTACTCGTGTCAGTTAGTGCTCACTCTCGTGTAGGTAAATCTCTCAGTACCCAGATATGGAGAGAGATCCCAGGAGATTAATTAAAATATCAGCAACTGAGACAACAATGTGTCACTGTTTAATGTGTTTTGTACAAAATATAGTGTAACATGTGATAATACTTACAACCTTTGCTCTGTACAAAGAAATGTAGTAGTAACAAGTGAAAATATCAAAAGTGATGCATGTGACAAGTGAAATAATTCATGAACGTCGTCTCTTTTCAGTATCAGTCTCTACAGAAGCTAAGACATTGTTCCCTAGCTCCATCTCAGCTCCGAGTTCGGTGGGAAAGATTCAAAGGCTCAAAATTCAGACTCCGGCGTCACTGCGTTCAGGACAGTCTCTACAGAATACAGAATACTGATACCATATATGATCTGCCCAAGCATCCAGCCAAGACTATGTTTGCTAACAGATCCCGTCAAGTTTTGGTTGTTTACGACGAGTTTGTCCACACCTTTCTGATTCCCCCCAGCATTTTAATTTGTTCCAGCTCTAGCTACTTCCTTATAATTACATTGTCCTTCTATCCTCGTTCTTCATTTTCTAACAGCTTTAGTAATGTCACATTTCTCCATTCTCAGTCTGTCTTATATTTTAGCCTGTCTTATATTTCAGCCTGTCTTTTATTTCAATCTGTCTTTTATTTCATCCTGTTTTTTTATTTCAGCCTGTCTTTTATTTCAGTCTGTCTTTTAATTCAGCCTGTCTTTTATTTCAGCCTGTCTTATATCTTAGCCTGTATTTTATTTCAGCCTGTCTTATATCTTAGCCTGTCTTTTATTTCAGCCTGTCTTATATCTTAGCCTGTCTTATATCTTAGCCTGTTTTTTATTTCAGCCTGTCTTTTATTTCAGCCTGTCTTTTATTCCAACCTGTCTTTTATTTCAGCCTGTCTTATATTTTAGCCTTTCTTATATTTTAGCCTGTCTTATATTTCAGCCTGTCTTATATTTTAGCCTTCCTTATATTTCAGCCTGTCTTTTATTTCAGCCTGTCTTTTACTTCAGCCTGTCTTTTATTTCAGCTTGTCTTATATTTCAGCCAGTCACTTATTTCAGCGTTGCTTTTATTTCAGCGTTGCTTTAGTTTCAGCCTGTCATTTATTTCAGCCTGCCTTATATTTACGTCTGTCTTTTATTTCAGCTTTACTTTTATTTCAGCCTGTCTTTTATTTCAGCGTTGCTTTTACATCAGCCTGTCTTTTATTTCAGTTTTTTTTTAGCCTGTCTTTTATTTCACCATTGCTTTTATTTAAGCCTGTCATGTATTTCAGCGTTGCTTTTATTTCAGCCTGTCTTTTATTTCAGCGAATCTTTTATTTCAGCCTGTCTTTTATTTCGGCCTGTCTTTTATTTCAGTCTATCTTTTATTTCACTTTGTCTTTTATTTCAGCTTTGCTTTTATTTCAGCCTGTCTTTTATTTCAGCGTTGTTTTATTTTAGCCTGTCTTATATTTCAGTCTGTCTTTTATTTCAGCCTGTGTTATATTTCAGCCTATGTTATATTTCAGCCTGTCTTATATTTCAACCTGTCATTTATTTCAACGTTGCTTTTACTTCAGGCTGTCGTTTATTTCAGCTTGTCTTTTATTTCAGCCTGTCTTTTATTTCAAGGTTGCTAATATTTCAGCCTGTCTTTTATTTCAGCTTGTCTTTTATTTCAGCCTGTTTTTTATTTCAACGTTGCTTTTATTTCAGCTTGTCTTATATTTCAGCCTCTCTTTTATTTCAGCCTGTCTTTTATTTCAGCGTTTCTTTTACTTCAGCCTGTCGTTTATTTCAGCGTGTCTTTTACATCAGCCTATCTTTTATTTCACCACTGCTTTTATTTCATCCTGTCTTTCATTTCAGCGTTGCTTTTATTTCAGCCTGTCTTTTATTTCAGCCTGTCTTTTATTTCAGAATGTCTTTTATCTCGGCCTGTCTTTTATTTCAGTCTGTCTTTTATTTCACTGTCTTTTATTTCAGCGTTGCTTTTACTTCAGCCTGTCTTTTATTTCAGCTTTGTTTTTATTTCAGTCTGTCTTTTATTTCAGCGTTGTTTTATTTCAGCCTCTGTTTTATTTCAGCCTGTCTTTTATTTCAGCTTTGCTTTTATTTCAGACTGTCTTTTATTTCGGCCTGCCTTTTATTTCAGTCTGTCTTTTATTTCACTTTGTCTTTTATTTCAGCGTTGCTTTTACTTCAGCCTGTCATGTATTTTAGCTTGTCTTTTACATCAGCCTGTCTTTTATTTCAGCTTTGCTTTTATTTCAGTCTGTCTTTTATTTAAGACTGTCTTTTATTTCAGCTTTGCTTTTATTTCAGCCTGTCTTTTATTTCAGCTTCGCTTTTATTTCAGCCTGTCTTTTATTTCAGTCTGTCTTTTATTTCATTCTGTCTTTTATTTCAGCGTTGCTTTTATTTCAGCCTGTCTTTTATTTCATCCTGTCTTTTATTTCAGCTTTGCTTTTATTTCAGTCTGTCTTTTATTTCATTCTGTCTTTTATTTCAGCGTTGCTTTTATTTCAGCCTGTCTTTTATTTCATCCTGTCTTTTATTTCAGCTTTGCTTTTATTTCAGCCTGTCTTTTATTTCAGCGTTGCTTTTATTTAAGCCTGTCTTTTATTTCAACGTTGCTTTTATTTCATTCTGTCTTTTATTTCAACGTTGCGTTTATTTCAGCCCGTCTTTTATTTCGGACTGTCTTTTATTTCGGCCTGTCTTTTATTTCAGCCTGTCTTTTATTTCAGACTGTCTTTTATTTCTGCGTTGCTTTTCATTCAGCCTGTCTTTTATTTCGGACTGTCTTTTATTTCTGCGTGTCTTTTATTTCAGCATTGCTTTTATGTCAGCCTGTCTTTTATTTCACCCTGTCTTATATTTCAGCCAGTCTTTTATTTCAGATTGTCTTCTACTTCAGAGTTGCATTTATTTCAGCCTGTCTTTTATTTCAGCATTGCTTTTATTTCAGCCTTTCTTTTATTTCAGCCTGTCTTTTATTTCAGCTTGTTTTTTATTTCAGAGCTGCTTTTATTTCAGCATGTCTTTTATTTCAGACTGTTTTTTATTTCAACCTGTCTTATATTTCAATCTCTCTTTTATTTCAGCCTGTCTTATATTTCAGCCTGTCTTTTATTTCAGCATGTTTTCTATTTCAGCCTGTCTTATATCTCAGCCTGTTTTTTATTTCAGCTTGTGTTTTATTTCAGCATGTCTTTATTTCAGACTGTCTTATATTTCAGCCTGTCTTATATCTCAGCCTGTCTTTTATATCAGCCAGTCATTTATTTCAGCCTGTCTTTTATTTCAGCCTGTCTTTTTTTTCAGCCTGTCTTTTATTTTATCCTGTCTTTTATTTCAGCCTGTCTTTTATTTCAGCCTGTCTTTTATTTCAGCCTGTCTTTTATTTCAACCTGTCTTTTAATTTTGGCCTGTCTTTTATTTCAGCCTGTGTTTTATTTCAGAGTAGCTTTTATTTCAGACTGTCTTTTATTTCACCGTGTCTTTTATTTCAGCCTGTCTTTTATTTCAGCCTGTCTATTATTTCAGCCAGTCTTATATTTAAGCCTGTCTTATATTTTAGCCTGTCTTTTATTTCAGCCTGTCTTTTATTTTAGCCTGTCTTATATTTAAGCCTGTCTTTTATTTCAGACTGTCTAACAAATCTGTCCGCCCTTTTATTTCCATGTTGTCCATCATAACATGAACAATAAATCCATGTAGACTCATCACATTTGAATGACATAACAGCGTAACCCATTCTTTTCGAAGCAATTTTTTCTCAGCTTTACGAAGCATACGAGGTGTGATAAAAAAGTATTCGAAATGAGGGTATAACTCCGAAATCGACTGACATAACCAGAAAGCGGATAGCCACAGTGTGATCTTGTCATATACCGCACAAGCAGCATAAGCTACTTCTCCCCAGCTTGTCTGCTTTGTTTACAGTAGTGCTTTGTTCTGACGTATCTAAATCTGTTCCTCGCAACTGTCGTGTCGGAAACAATGGTTCAACGAATTTGCATCAGATTTTGTCACAAGCCTGGCGAAACGTGCAAAATCACAAACTTAAAGTTACAGGCAGTAGTCTATGGGGAAGATTGTATGAGTCGTACACAAGTTTACGAGTGGTATAAAAGTTTTATAGATGCTCGTGAAAGTGTTGAGAGTGATGAACGAGGCCCGCAACCAGCAAAACGGAAGAAAATATCGAACATGTCCCCGCGTCTGCGCTGCAGAATCGTCGAATCACTTGTTCGTGCGTTATCTGCAGACTTACACGTTAGTTGCGGTTCAGTTCAGTCGATTCTTACGGATAATTTGGGCATAAGACGTGCAAAGAGTGCTCTCATTTGATTAGAAACAGGCCCGCGTTTCGAGTGGTCGTGACCTTCTTGATTGCGTCGAAAACGAGGAATACTTTGTAAAAACAGTCACAGCTAGTGATGAATTGTGGGTTCAGGGGTGTGACCCCGAAAGACCCCGACGTCTCCTGATCAAAAAAGCACGACAGATCCGCACCAATTTCAAGACAACGTTGTTCTTTATTTCGACTACGGTGGAATTGTGCTTCATGAATATGATCCACCAGGTCAGACAATCAACAAGGGACACTACTGTGAAGTTGTGTGGCGTTTGATGGACCCAGATCATAGCAAAAAGGCCGATATTTCTTGAGAACGGTGAGTGACAACCTCACCATGACAACGCGCCTGCCCATACATGGCAACTGGTGCAGTAGTTTCTTGCTAAGCACCGCATTCCACAAGTTATACAACCATCATGTTCACCTGACTTTCACCCTGTGATTTTTTTCCAATTTCCAAAAAAAAAAAAAACTTGAAAATTTAACGATGTTTTAACAGAATGCGACGATCAGCTGTACTCCATATCAGAAGATAAATTTCAGTAGTGATAAAAGCTTTGGGCTAAGTGTGTTGCTATGGAAGAGGGCTGTTTCGACTTTGCATTCTTAGATATTTTTCCATGTAATCTGTATACCTATATTTTATATAGTTTCATCTTGCAGTCTTACATATATATATATATATATATATATATTATATATATATATATATATATATATATATATATATATATATATATATATATGCGAGGGTATTACCAAAAGTCATGAGGAAATGTCTTTTTAAAATCAGAATTTATAGATTGAGAATATATATATATATATATATATATATATATATATATATATATGTACTGTCAAAAAAAAAAAGAAAAGAAACACGTAGCTACTGAGAGACCTATACTTATGCTTCATAGACTACTGTAAGGCTTTTGATAAAGTGAGACACATAGAAATTATAAGAATGCTGGAAGATATCAACGTAGATAGGAAAGATCTGAAACTTATCAAAAACATATTTTAGCAGCAATCAGCAACATTGAGGGTTGAGGACCAAATAAGAGCATTCCAAGACATACAATTGGGAGTGAGACAAGGATGTGTTTTATCTCCTGACCTCTTCTCCTTATACAGCGAAAACATAATGAGTAATATAAAGAACATGCTAGGAATATCAGTTGGCAGTTACAACCTTAACAACTTAAGATATTCAGACGACACAGTTCTGATTGCTAAAAGTGAAAGTGAGCTACAAGCTCTTTTTTTGGACGTCGTGGTTCGTGAAAGTAAAAATAAAGGTCTCGGACTGAACAAAAAGAAGACTGAAGTGATGGTCATCTCAAAGAAAAGAATACCACCAAAATGTAGCATTACCATCGATGGCACAAATCTGAAACAAATTGATAGATTCAATTACTCAGAAACAATTATAACAACTGATGGGAAATGTCACAACGAAATAAAATGCAGACATGCTCAGGCCAAATCAGCATTCAAGACAATGAGACACATCTTGTGTAACAGATCCGTATCAATGGAAACAAGATTCCGAGTACTTAAATGTTACATCGAGCCAATTTTGTTTTATGGATGTGAAGCATGATCTTTGAATAAGAGAGTACATCGAGAAATGGAGGCTATGGAGAAGGATGTTTAAGGTACCATGGACAGCCAAATAACAATGAAGAAGTCTTAAGAGAGGCTGGATTTAAAAGGCAAATTACAACAAAGATCAGATGCAGACAAGCGAGATTTATAGAACGTATTCTGAGAAGAGGAAAATTTGAACACACCGTGGCAACTGGAAAAATTTAAGGAAGAAGAGACAGAGGAAGACAGAGAGAGAGAAGTTACTGGATCGGCTGTCAGTGTGGCTAGGAAGAAAGTCACCGGCGGATCTCATAATCAAATCTAAAGACAGGGAATTGTGGAGAGAAATGATCGCCTACGCCACGCGGCACGGCTCTTGAATTGAAATGAATAACTACTGATGACCCAGTTTTAGCCATAAATTTGATATTCTATAGCTTTTTAAAATGAATGAATAACATTTTCAAATTGCACACAATAATACCTAATGGTATAGATGCAATCAGATATCTCATGTGAGACTGTGGGATGGCTGCCCACTTTCCCTGGAGTGCATGCCACAGATCACGACGATTGGCTGGAGAAATGTTTCGGGGACAAACACGTCTTTGCAGCTCATCTCATAGGTGCTCGATCGGGTCCATGGCTGGAGACAGGGATGCCCAGGAAGGGTGAGAATGTTGTTGGCAGCCAGGAACTGTCTGGTGAACAATGCAGAATGGGGTCTGGCGTTGTCTTGTTGAAACACAGACCTTTGCGCAGTCAAAAATGAAGGACATGGGGTCGAAGAATTTCATTGACGTATCGTTGCACATTCAAGCCTCCTTCAGTCTGCACCAATGGAAGCCATTCGTTGAAATTGATCATTCCCCAGACCATTACACCTCCACCACCATGCGGCAGAGCATCATCAATGCAATTTTGGACAAAACGTTCATTTGGCCTACGGTAGACCCTTCTCCTCAGGTCATGGCGGTGCAACAAAATGGAAGACTCGTCACTAAACCAGACACATCTCCACTGATTATCAATTGTCCAGGGCCGATGATGGTTGGCCGAAACAAGTTGATTTTGGCGATGGCGTCTCGTTACGACAGGACCTCAGTGAGGTCGTCGTGCCACCAGCCCAGCTTCATGCAGTCCAACCGGACAGTTTGATCAGACACACGACGTCCTGCAAGCAATGACTGAGCATTTGAGGAAGCTGTTGTAAACCTGTTTCTGAGGTGATAAACTAGAATACAGCGATCATCAGCTGCTGTTGTCACCCTGGGTCGTCCACTGCGGTGCCGGTCTTCAACTGAGCCAGTGGCTTGGAAACGGTGCCAAAGTCGGCTGGTGGCACTCTGCTGAACGTTTAAATGCCTAGCACCCTAACATTGACTTTCGTCTGCTTGTAGGCGATCAATAGCATTGTTTCGTAAATTTTAGGATATACGCGCCATAATTGTCTGCATGAAAATTAACTGAATTTGTTTGTGTAAGCTCATCCTTTTATAGTGTTTCATTTGCGTTGGAAGTGAGTTGTGCTCACCAAAGAAATCACGACTTTTCCATAAACGCAACGTGAGTTATGGTAAAAAATGCGTGTTTAGTAAGGGCAGCTTCTGCGTTCTGACCATACACGAGAATAGCAAAATTCACGCTAAATCATGGAACTGATATCCTGGTGACAATTTCTGGTTTGGTTTGAGATACCTGGGAAAAATATTTTGTCATAACATATAAAAAATAAGGCTTATATAAGCTATGTGTTTCTATTTTTGGACAGTATGTATATGTAATATGATGTATATATATAACCTTAAGTTCCCAGGGCACATGGGGCTTCCGCAAGGGTTTTCCACAAATGCCTGTCCTTCGCCTTTTTTCTGCTCTTGCCCAGGTGAGCCCTCTATTGCTCAACATCCTTTCTGTTGTTCTTCTCCATGTCTCTTTTGGTCTACCCTTACTTCTGTTCCCCTGTGGTGTCCATCTTAGTGCTATTTTTGGTAGTGAGTTGTCAGTCATTCGAAGCACATGTCATTGGAGGCTCGATAATCCCACACAAAGAGATACATAAAAGAACGTGGATATCTCCAGATGATAGAACTAGAAACCAGATAGATCATTTTTGTATTAGAAAGCAATACAGAACATCTCTCATAGATGTAAGGGCTTATAGGGGTGCAGATGTCAACAGTGATCACAACCTGTGCATAGGGAAAATAAAAATAAAATTGAAAAGACAACACAAGAAATCAGTACACAGAAAGATAAACAGCCACAGCCTACAAGAAGAAAATAATAACATTAATTTCAATCAGGAACTTGCCAATCATTCCAAAACACCCAGTGACGTAGAGGAGATAGGTATATATGAATTATGGAATTCTTACAGCACAGCCATAATCACAACAGCAAAAGCAAGCGCTGGACTGAAAATGCGAAATAGAAAAACATGGATATCAGATAAAGCATGGAAGTATATACATGAAAGACGAGCAGTCAAATTAGACATGTTGAATGCAAAAACAGATCTCGGAAAAGATCTGGCGAAAGCACAATACAAAGAAATAGACAAGAAAGTAAAAAGTTCAGCTAGAAGGGATAAAAGAGAATACATAGACAATATGCCGAAAGAGGAAGAAAAAGCAGAAAAACAGGAGACAGCAAAACTTTATATAACATACAGAAGAGGCTAACAGGTACTATTACATCTAAAGAAAGACCAATCCTTAGCAAAACTGGAACCCTATTAACATCAGATAAAGACCAAAAGCAAAGATCGGCTGAACACTTCCAAGAAATACTTAATCGACCACACCCAAAAGAATTGTTAAATCTTGAAAATGACTTACCAGCCCCACAACTAAATGTTAACATAGATGAAATTAAGTTGCATGAAATTGAAACAGCAATGAATTTAATGGCTAACAAAAAAGCTGCAGGTGAAGATGAAATAACAGCCGAAATGCTAAAAGCTATCAATAGTGACAACATGAGACAACTACAGAGAATGTTTAACAAGATTTGGAAAGAAGAAAAGGTCTCTTCTAATTGGAAAAAAGGAATCATTGTTAAAATACCAAAAGAGGCAACCTTAGTGACTGTAACAACTGGAGAGGAGTAACCTTATATCAGTTGTGTCAAAAGTATTTTGCAAGGTCATTTTGAATAGACTTAAAGATATAGTGGATACTGGAATGAGAGAAAAACAAACAGGATTTCGAAAAGGGAGAAGCTGTCTCGACCAGATCTTTACTCTCAGAATAATACTTGAAGAATATATTGAGAAGCAGAAACCATTAATATTGAACTTCATAGATTTTAAAAAGGCATTTGATATCATACACAGAGATTTATTATGGAGAATTTTAAGCCTATATGGAATACCATCTAAAATTGTCAACATCATTAAGGACTTGTACAATGGATATGTTTGTGCAGTCAAGACAGAAGAAGGGATGAGTGAATGGTTCCAGATTGAAACAGGTGTGAAACAAGAATGTATACTGTCTCCTTTACTTTTTGGGATTACAATAGACTTCATAATGAAAAAATGCTGCACAGGTAACACAGGTATTGACTGGGCATATGGGACCCAACTAGAAGATCTTGATTTTGCTGATGTCATAACTCTTATCAGTAATAATATGAATTCCATGCAAGAAAAAACAGATAGCCTGTCTTCACTGGCTAGCAAAATAGGACTTGAAATTAACAAGGGCAAAAATAAATTATGAAAATTCTCTTTAATCAAAATGGAAAAATACACATAGAAGGGACAGATATTGAAGAAGTCAATCAATTTGCATACCTTGGCAGCTACAAGACCAAGATGGTGACACTAGAAAGGAAGTTAGGATCAGAATTTCAAAAGCAGCATCAATCTTCAAGAATCTTGAGAACATATGGAATTCAAAAGTTATAAGCACAAAAACCAAGTTAAGACTATTCAATTCAAATGTAATATCCACCCTCATTTATGAATGCGAAAGCTGGAAAACAACTAAAGAAATAGAAAAGAAATTAGACTCTTTTGAACACAAATCTGAATACAAGCTATCAAGTGGAACATAACAGACCAAAGAAAAAGAGGCAGACCACGTGAAACTCAGAAGAGGAAATTGTAAAGAGGGGCCAAATTAACAGGCATAAAATCCTTTGATGAGATTGAAAGACTCGCTGAAGACAGGAAAAATTGGCGAACTACCTTGCGAGCCCTATGTGACGTTTAACGGCACTGGAAGGATATAAGATATAAGAAGATAATAATATACACAATTTTTTATTCGTGATAAAATCGAGTGTGTGGGAAGAATGAAAGATGCAGTGATAAAGAGCTGCGCCTCCCAAGTGTTCCCCGTTTAGAATAAAGATCATTCGTTCATTCATTCATTCCTCTTATCTCAATATTATTTTTTTTGCACTTGTACTATTACCGCCTTCTGGATGATTTTCGTTTGAGTATAGTTAACCGGCTTTTTGTTTTTGTTTATCTGGGACATAAAAATGTTGCTTGCTGTTTTTATTGTTGTCACAGTTTCTTTCTTCTAAACTAATCGACTTTTCCACTTGGTACTTACCTTCATTTGTCTGGGCGCATTTGTGTCCGATTTTCTTACGAGGAGGATACTAAAGACTTTTAATTTTTCAATTAGTTTTTGTGCATTTATCAAGTGTTTTATTGTTGTATTGATTATTTATCAAATGTTTTACTGTTGTATTGACCATTTATCTGGCGTTTTGTTGTTGCATTTATCATTTATCTAGTGTTTTATTGCTGTATTGATCATTTATCTGATGTTTTCTTGTTGTATTGATCTTTCACAAAAGCATTTGGTGAAGTACGCGGTTGCTGAAAATTGTTTAGCTTTTTCTGTCACTCTGTCCATTTTCCTTCCTCTTCCTATCTTTGAGTAAACTGATCCACACACCTCTGGCTACTTTATGATACAAATGCCTTGATTTCAAGTAAAATGTGAACATACATGGAGGCATAGGTCTTCTTTACATATGGCGGAATATTAAAAAAGCATAATTTTATGTGCCATAAATACTAGGCTGGTGAAGCTGTTAGAGAAATATAATTGAGAAAACAACTGCAGTAAAACTTTTTTTAGGAAGGAAAAACTATGTCTATATTTTTCATTTAGTTTTCGTGTTTTTCTTTGTTGTGTTGTTTTTGTACAGGATCCTTGAAAAAGGCTTTTTGGCGAAATATTGGATTGTTGTATGTTCTTCATGTTTAAGTACTCATCGTTGTTTCTGTCCACTTTCCTCACTCTTTCTATATTTTTGTAAAACTGAACCACACAGCCATCTATTTTCATTCCTATAAATATAATTGTGCAAATAATCAAATTTATCTGTAATTTGAAAAAAAAATTAGCTATCAGATTTGACAGCACACGTCAGATTCTTTCATGGCACACCAGTGTGTCACTGTACACTGTTTTGGAAACACTGCCAAGGAGTACTGTGACATTTCTTCACTCACTGTTAAGAGCATTTCCTTATTTCTTAGCGTCTTATTTTTTCCAATACAAATTTTTACATCCTCGCTTCTTCTTGTTTTGACTTTAATTCAGGGTAGAGCTTAGCATTCAGAAAGAAGATATTCTACTGTTGTTCCAAGTCTGATATTTATTTGGTTAAGTGAGATCAGTTCAGTATGACAAACAGGATTAAATGGAATCAGTAACACAATAATTGGTGTATAAGTATACAACTATACACTAAACACTGCAGTAAAGCTGTGATACTAGAATGTATAAAATCGGAAAATTAGTAGGAGCAGCTTTATTACTTAACGATTACAAAGTTGTGACGTTTCGGCGTGAGCCTTAATCATACAAAAACATGCAGGACGAAGAAATAGGGAGAGGAGATAAAGTATAGATTTACATGAATACTGTTAAAAAAATTTTTTTTTAAAGGAGTACTTAGTTGTAAATTGCAAGGTGTGGCTTGTCTGGCGGTGTGTGTCAGGAATGGATCTGGTAGGACGTGGAAATTGTTTAAATAGAGACCTGTGACATGTGGTCGGTGGGTTGTAACTGGGGGTGGTGGATGGGGAACCGGGGAGGGGAGAGAGAGTGACGCCCTACTGGCCTAGCTAGGAGAATTTGAAACAGGTGATTGGGGAAGAGGTGTTGCAGAGAAGAGGGGTTGCAGAGAAAATAGCGGGGTTGCAGAGTGATGCTGTGAGGAAGTTTGAAAAGTAAGAAGGGGTGGATTTAGTGGAGAGGTACTATAATGACTGAAGAAGATGATGTTACGTGTAACTAAACAGCGAGTTTAACCCATGTGGTTCCAGCGTCCCATAATTTTGAATGCAGCGTTTCTCAAGTGCCAGGCGGCTTGTGTCATCTGCGTGACATTGTTTAATGGCTGTTACCAGAAAATCAGATTTGCCTCTGTGGTTGGGGCCATTGAAATGATTTGGGACTGATTTCGAAGCATGCTGGGTGATGTCGTACAGATGTTTTTGCATGCGGTCCCCTAATCTGAGGCCAGTCTCACCGATATATGTTATCCTGCATCTTTTGCACACGATGACATATATCACATTTCGGGACTCGCATGTGAATCCCTCATGAAGAGTGAGGATAGTTTTGGGAAAGGTGATTGTTTTCGTTTCCCAAACCACAGGGCAGGTAATGCAGCGGGGGCGGTTACATTTTCTGGTGCCAACATACGTAAGGCTCTGCTTCAAGTGGCTGTGGACGAGGATGTCCTTAAGGTTTGGCTCACGTTTGTATGTCAATAGGGGTGCTTCAGAGAAAATGTTACGAGTGTCGGAGTCGAGTTGGATTATCGGCAGATGACGATAAAGGATTTTCTTAACCATCTGACCGTGCGGGTGGAAAGGCAGTACTAACTTAACTCTGTCAGATGGAGTAACAGGCTTTTTCCTGAATACTTCTTTGCGGCTCACTAGTTGGATACGGTTGAACACTTCACGATGGACCTTTTCTGGGTAGTGGCGATGACGGAAAAATTCTAATAACTTGTTGGACTGATCTATAAAGTCCAAATTATTCTGACATATGCGGCGAAGACGGAGGAGTTGGGAATATGGGATGGAGTTCTTACAGGCCTCATCATCATCATCATGTGCCGTGCCGACTGGCGTTGGCTATTATGCTTCTCCAGTGTACACGATCCTTCATGCAGGCCATCATCTCAGCTGGTGTCCAGTATCATTTCTCATGGTCTTCCTCTTGATCTTCTTCCTTATATTTTTCCTGCTGTTATAATATTTTCAATGCCCCCTCTTCTCATTGCATGTCCTATGAAAGTACATTGTTTCTCTCTTATCTTTTTGACAAGGTTTTTTGTCTCTCCAGCTCTTCTCATACATTCTTCATTAGTTATTTTTGCTGTCCAGGGGATTCGCAACATTCTTCTAATAAACCACATTTCTGCTGCTTCCAATGATTTTTGTGCAGACTTGCCTATTGTCCATGATTCACTTCCATATAACAAGATAGGTTCAATATAGCATTTTAGGACTCGTTTTCTAACATTCATTGATAAAGATGTGTTAGCTAATATGTTTCTCATTCTCTGAAATGCAGCCTTTGCTTGGCCTATTCTGTTCCTAATTTCTGTTTCGCATTTCCCATCTAAAGTTGTTACTGCTCCAAGGTATTTGAATTTCTGCACCTGCTTTAGAATAGTTCCGTTTATTTTAATACTGCATTCTGGTGGATTCTGTTTCTTAGATATAACCATTGTCTCTGTCTTTTTGATGTTCAAAGTAAGGCCTTTCTGTTCACTTTCTTTGGCGACTTTATCCAAGAGATTTTACAGGTCTTGTTTGTTCTCAGCTATCAGTACTGTGTCGGCAGCATGCCGAAGGTTGTTAATATTGTATCCTCCAATTTTTATGCCTGGTTCTGTGATGACTGTTCTTAGAATATAGAATATTCTCGCTATACAGAGAAAAAAGGTCTAGAGATAGTACACATCCTTGTCGCACCCCTTGTTTTATAGATTGATATTTTCCAATTCTATTTTCAACTCGAACTGCTGCTTCTTGCTGCCAATATAGATGTTTTACAATCCTCAGGTCTTTGCCGTCTATATTGATGTCTTCAAGCATTTTAATAATTTCATTATGTTTCACCTTGTCAAATGCCTTGGTGTAATCAATGAAGCATAAGTAGAGATCTTTCTGTACTTCTTTCCATTTATATTATACCAATGTTTATAAAACAAAATGTAAATGTAAATAAAAGACCTCAAGGTTTATTAGTAAAATAAAAATTTCACATAAAAATATTACATTTGAAAACAAAAAAAGAAAGAAATTTCTCTCAGCCATATAATATCTCCCTTGAGCCTTTTCACAGAGATGATAGTTGTTGCACTGCTTGTCTTCAGATAGTTTATTTTAAAATTACACAGTCAGTCATGCACATCCTGAGACTGTTATTTTATGCCCTAATCAGTCATGCAAAACCTGATACTGTTATTTTATGCCCTAATCAGTCATATACATCCTGAGACTGGTACTTTATGTCACCAGTCATGCACATCCTCAGACATACTGGTATTCTATGTCCTCGACACTCACGCAATGTGTACAAACTGAAATGTCAGATTTATTAAACAGAAATATATAAATCTTTTTGTAAATATATATGTATAAATATGTATTAGCTAATGTTTATACGACACCTTCTAAGTCATACCTAGAGACATCTGGAAGCCCTCACAGTATAGAGCTAGAACCAAAATAAAGTGTTTTACCATAGTGTTGTACGTTCACATTATAAAATAGTACACAAATCACTCTGGAAATGGGCAAATTATCCTTATTCCACATAACCTGTCTCAGAAAGATTTTAAATATTTGCTGGCAACAGGCAGTAACTAATATGTACCTACTTGTCCAATGTGAACAAGAAGATATGCCTGCTGTAACAAAAACATACTCAAAATAGACATTGTTTGTGTTGGATTCTAAATATTGTCACACAGAAAAGTCTTGCACATGTACTGGAACTTCATTCGTCCGTGATGAGAATTAAGTTCATTTACACCAGTTGACTCTTGTAAAAATAATAGGTGTAGAATTTACAACAGTTCAGTAGAAAAGATATAAACGTATTTTATTTTTCTATCATTGATCAGCTGTGCTTCCTTTTTCTTTTTCTTCTGACCAAGCCAAGTTTGTTTGTTTTTTTTTTGTCATTTAAACGAATGTCAGATTTGTTGATTCAGGAGGCAAACGTATTTTTTTTAGCAAACCTAACTGAATGTACCTTTTTTTCTTGATGACACCAGTTTCTTTTCTCATTTGGAACACTTGCACAAACAACAACAACAACATAAAAGAAAAAAACATTAGTGCAGTAGAAAAAAAGACCACTCAATTTTGGCACGCTTAACATACTAAGTGTCTGGCTAATTTGGGTTAATGTACAAACTATTGTAGGGTAATATACAAGCTAATGTGGGGTAGTGTACAAACTGTCACGAACATTCTCATAGATTTCTTCTTTTAGCATTCCTACGTCATCATAAACATGACTGTTACTAGACTCTGGTCTAGGGTCTTGACTGGCAGGCTGAGACCTGTCTGGTTGTGTTGTGGCAGGCTGATACCTGTCTGGTTGTGTTGTGGCAGGCTGATACCTGTCTGGTTGTGTTGTGTCTGGAGATGCTGTTTGAAGCCTAGATCTTGGAACTGAAAAAAAAAACCACAGCAGATAAACACATGGATTGGTCCACACACTATACAGTTTGATCATCATTAATCAGCTTCATAAATTTGTCAGAATTCAAATAGCTGGTACTACTGAGTACTTTGTGTCTAGGTATCATAGTTCTGTTTCATCACAAAAGTATTAGGTGTCTGAAATGGATTTCCAACATGATCTACATTTTGTAATGAAAGTGTGTCTGGATAAACATTTCTGTGGCAACCTTTTCATCTTATCTAGTTACTTGAATTAATGTCATTGTCCCGATTTTTTGCATCATTTTCAAACAGTGTAGTTATCAGCTTAGTATAGCACCTGTTATTATGTTTTAAAAACGTTGCTTGTTTAGGTGTACTGTATTATTTTTAATCATGCTTACATTTGTACCAGTACTTGCTTTATTTCTCCTCTTTGTCTCTTTGTATTTTGTAAAACTGGTTTCAATTTTTACATTTTTTCTGTGTGTACAAGACTATGCATCTTTCCCATCGCAACATATGCCTGTGAGACCTGGACACTTAACAAAACAGCTGAGAAACACATAAATGCCTTTGAATGTAAATGCTATAGAAGAGTTCTCCAAATATCGTGGACACAAAAAAGAACAAATATATCTATACTACAAGAGCTTAATATTGAAGAAGGCTGGCTAGTAAAGAGGATTAAAGAGAGAAAACTTAAATATGTTGGACACATTAAACGTCATGATAATTTAGAGAAGACCGTATTGGAAGGATACATAATGGGAAAAAGAAAAAGAGGAAGACCGAAACGAAGATGGCTGCAAGACATCGTTGATGATCTAGAAATGGATGCAGCAGCAGCAGGCCATCTTGCTCACAACCGAGAGGCCTACAGGAGTGCTGTTTGTGAGGCAAAGTTCCGCAAGGGACATGCAAAGGAATGAATGAATGAATGAATGTACAAGACTATAAAGTGTCCGTTACATTTTCTTTCTTAGTGTTTATAATTTTGCATCAAAGAATTGTGTGGATTAAGGATAAAAATTGATTGTCCCTTTTTTCAATTGTTATTTTCTTGAAGCTATCAAATTATAATAATCAAAGTGAGTTTAACCATCCTTATTCTGTTGATTTTTATGTCACATTTTTCAATACCACACATACATAATTATTATTAATGTTATTATTATCTGCCAATGGAGATAGAATCAGTGATTATGCTTCTCCATCCAGGTTGGTTCTTATTTTTCTGATTAATTTAGAGGCTTTTCTTTTTCTATGTCATTTTGTCAGTCCATAATGTGTTTTTCTCTTGACTTCCTCTCCTTTTTCCCTCAAATGTTCCAGTCATTAACAAGTTCTCTAACTTTTGTCTTCTCATAATTTGTCCACGTTCTCTAGCTTCTGTCTTCTCATGATATGTCCAAGTTCTCTAACTTCTGTCTTCTCGTATGTCCAAGTTCACTAACTTCTGTCTTCTCATAATTTGTCCAAGTTCTCTAACTTCTGTCTTCTCATATGTCCAAGTTCTCTAACTTCTGTCTTCTCATATGTTCAAGTTCACTAACTTCTGTCTTCTCATAATTTGTCCAAGTTCACTAACTTCTGTCTTCTCATAATTTGTCCAAGGTCACTAACTTATGTCTTCTCATAATTTGTCCAAGTTCTTAAACTTCTGTCTTCTCATATGTCAAAATTCTCTAACTTCTGCCTTTACATATGTCCAAATTCTGTAACTTCTGTCTTCTCATGATATGTCCAAGTTCTGTAACTTCTGTATTCTCATGATATGTCCAAGTTCTCTAACTTCTGTATTCTCATATGTCCAAGTTCTCTAACTTCTGTCTTTTCATGATATGTCCAAGTTCTCTAACTTCTGTCTTCTCATATGTCCAAGTTCTCTAACTTCTGTCTTCTCATATGTCCAAGTTCTCTAACTTCTGTCTTCTCATAATTTGTCCAAGTTCACTAAATTCTGTCTTCTCATAATTTGTAAAAGGTCACTATCTTCTGTCTTCTCATACTTTGTCCACGTTCTCTAACTTCTGTCTTCTCATATGTCCAAGTTCTATAACTTCTGTCTTCTCATATGTCCTAGTTCTATAACTTCTGTCTTCTCATATGTCCAAGTTCACTAAATTCTGTCTTCTCATAATTTGTCCAAGTTCTCTAACTTCTGTCTTCACATATGTCCAAGTTCTCTAACTTCTGTATTCTCATATGTCCAAGTTCTCTAACTTCTGTCTTCTCGTAATATGTCCAAGTTCTCTAACTTCTGTCTTCTTATGATATGTCAAAGATCTCTAACTTCTGTTTTCTCATATATCCATGTTCTCTAACTTCTGTTTTCTCATGATATGTCTAGAGCATTTTGACAGTTTCTTTCTTCTGTATATAAAACATAAACAGCATACTTTAAATTCTAACCTTACATCTTACATCCTTCCCGTGCCGTTAGTCACATAGGGCTTGTATGGTAGATCGCCAGGTTTTCCTGTTTTCAGCGAGCTTTTCAACCTCATCAAGGGATGCTATTACGGTACTTACTAATTTGGCCTCTTTTTAGAGTTTCATGTGCTCTATCTCTTTTTCTTCAACCTGTTGTGTTCCATTTGATAGTTTGTTTTGAGATTCTCTGACCTACTCCAGTTTAAATCTTCTCTATGATTGTTTACCAAGATTATAAGAATAGAAACATTCTTTTTCTTTTTTGTTTTGTTTTAATACATGGTACGCAAAAGGAATTTTTAAGAACATACAGTGGAACCAAACAGCAGCAACTAGGGTGAGAGATGACATAGATGAATATCAAGAGATAAAGTTTGGATAAGACAAGGATGTGTCCTGTCACTTGACCTTTTGTCACTGTACAAAGAGACATCATGAGAAGCATTAAAATTGTGAAAAGGAACGAAAATATGATGTCTATCAATATCAGTAATATCAATAATCTGAGGTGATAACAAACAAGACAGTAGAAAGGCAACATCAATTACAGTAGAAATAATGAAGTGCAGTATGTACGAAACTGACCTTCCATACATGTAAGAGTAACTAGCAATAGCTTGCTTTCACATAAACTGTCAGACATCTGAATGGCAAAATGGTTAGTGCACTAATCTCTCATGGCTAAGGTTTGAATCTGGCTAAAGGTGTCCCAGTCACCCAGCTATGAAAATAGGTACCTGACTTCAGCTGGGAAGGTAGGTGGCCAGGTGTGATACTGACAACTTCACCCTGTAGTGTATCGACAGGTTAATACGGGCACTAGCACCATATTTCTTAGGTATCTTCACGGCATAACAGGCACTAGCGCCATATTTCTTAGGTACTTTCACGGCATAACAAACACTAGCACCATATTTCTTAGGTACTTTCACGGCATAACAAACACTAGCACCATATTTCTTAGGTACTTTCACGGCATAACAAACACTAGCACCATATTTCTTAGGTACTTTCACGGCATAACAAACACTAGCGCCATATTTCTTAGGTACCTTCACGGCATAACAGACCTACTTTTTATGTTTTACATACGTTGTAAGTAAAATTATTGACCGTTATCTTTGTCTGACATGTGGCCCATTTACAATATTCTCTCAAATTTAACATTTAAATAAATTACCTGGTTGACCACCAGCTTGTCCTCCATTAGACAGAGCGCTGGTCGTCGGAAGTCTGGTGTCATCTAACTCATCTTTTGCATTTCCCGCACGTTTCTTGATAATAAAGATGACGATAGCTGCGATGACTAACACAGCGGCGATGCAGATGACGGAGATAAAAGCATACATCCAGGGGGAGGTGGAAGAGTCTGAAACAAACAGAATATTATAATGTAATACATAAGTCATAGTTTTTATTTCCGTCAGCAATAATAATTATGTGTATATTACGCAGATGTCACACCTGCAAAACGTATTATCACACTCATTATATTACTGTCACAGCTACAAAACCGCACTATCACACTCATAATCTTTACTGTCACTGGTACAAAACCTATTATCACAACTTATATCTGTGCACACCTGTATCATTTCCTGCACCTGCTTCAAATTTCCCAGCCTCAAACTGAAAATCCAGGCTACTGTTTGCACCGTTTGATATCCTGAACACGTAAGTTTCAGGTCCTCCATTGTCTCTACTGAAGATGATCAAAGTGAGCACAGCAAGGGACGGATTCAGCTCTACAGAACAGACGGAGTACTGGTCCTTGTCCACCTCAGAAGATGATGAACCTTGACCTAGTTGTAGACCAAAGTCTGTAGGAACTGGGTACCCGTAGACTTCCAGTGTTACCAGGATGTTGCTCCCAGGGTCAAAGTTGAACTTCCGGTTACTATCACTGGGTACATGAGATTTGACAGCAGGCGGGCCTGGAAGTATAATCAGCCAAGATAAATATATTCTCGCTAAGAGAGAACAGAATAACAATATGCCAGAGTATATAATCAAATATATGAAAATATCAAGTTTAAATGGCAGAAAAATATAAATTTTTAGAGATATATTTGGACAGTCTGTTGTTGTTATCATGTGACGAAGAGGAGAATAGGTGCTAGACGGATAAGAATCATTAATAAGTGAAAGGTTACTTGATAACTTATTTTGCCACTGAAACGGTATGTTAAAAAAAGTGAAAAGAACGATGTGTAAAGACGAATATGTAAAAAGAATGGTAAGTAAAAAGAATGTTATGTAAAAAGAATGGTGTGTAAAAAAATGGTATGTAAAAAGAATGGTATGTAAAAAGAATGGTATGTAAAATAAATAGTGTGTAAAAAGAATGATATGTAAAAAGAATGGTATGTAAAATAAATAGTGTGTAATAAGAATGGTATGTACAAAGAATAGTATGTAAAATAAATAGTGTGTAAAACGAATGGTATTTAAAATAAATAGTGTGTAAAAATAATGGTGTGTAAAAAATGGTATGTAAAAAGAATGGTGTGTAAAAAGAATGGTATGTAAAAAGAATGTTATGTAAAAAGAATGTTATCTACAAAGAATGGTGTGTAAAATAAATAGTGTGTAAAAAGAATGGTATGTAAAAAGAATGGTATGTAAAAAGAATGTTATGTAAAAAGAATGGTATGTAAAATAAATAGTGTGTAAAAAGAATGGTATGTAAAAAGAATGGTATGTAAAGAGCATGGTGTGTACAAAGAACGGTATTTAAAAATAATGGTATGTAAAAAAGGCCCCAGGGTACACCTAGGCTAAAGAAAAATGATACCAGAGAAATCTGAGAAAGTAATTCGGGCCAGGCGTTGTACTGACCACATCAGACTTTCATGTGCCGAAGCTCCTGGACTAACACCATATCCCCACTATGACTTAATGACATAGATACAAGAATGTTAAGAGTAAGTAAAACAAATGCTACATAATGCTATTCATAGTTAAAAGGAAAAACAACTAAAAATAGATCTGTCGGTTTCTCTGGAAAGATGTAGGAACAGCTTTATTACTTAACAACTACAACGGTGTGACGTTTTGGGGTGAGCCTTAATCATATAAAAACTTACAGGACGAAGAAATAGAGAGGGGAGATAAAGTATAGATTCACATGAATACTATTAAAAAGAAAAAACAATTAGAGTACTTAGCTGTAAATTGTAAGATGCGGCTTATCCGGGGGTAGTCACGAATGGATTTAGTAGAACGTGGAGACTGTTTAAATGGAGACCTGTGATATGTTGTCGGTGGGTTGTAACTGGGGGTTCTTTCGAATTCAACGGCGAATACTTCGAGAAAATCAGTGGTGTTGCCATGGGAACGGAAATGGTTCCCAGTTATGCATGTCTACTTATGGGCTTTCTGGAAGTCAAATTATGGGAAACCTACACTGGCAGACTTCTAGAATTCTATAAAAGGTACATCGATGATGGCATTGGAGTCACACGTATGTCGCAGGAAGAGCTAAGAAAAATTATTGAATTCGTCAACTCACTCAACAATAACATAAAATTCACTTATGAAATTTATGACAAGTCTGTTAACTTTTTAGACATTAAAATTTCTGTTGGCACACATAGGCATGTCACCTCTGGATTTTATAAGTCCACCGACAGCCACACCTATTTGCTTTACACCTCCTCCCATCCTGAAGCCTGTAAGAACTCCATCCCGTACTCCCAACTCCTCCGTCTTCGCCGCATATGTCAGGATAATTTGGACTTTATAGATCAGTCCAACAAGTTATTAGAATTTTTCCGTCATCGCCACTACCCAGAAAAGGTCCTTCGTGAAGTCTTCAACCGTATCCAACTAGTGAGCCGCAAAGAAGTATTCAGGAAAAGGCCTGTTACTCCATCTGACAGAGTTAAGTTAGTACTGGCTTTCCACCCCCCTTAAGGACATCCTCGTCCACATCCACCTGAAGCAGAGCCTTACATATGTTGGCACCAGAAAATGTAACCACCCCTTCTGCGTTACCTGCCCGGTAGTCTGGGAAACGAAAACAATCACCTTTCCCAAAACTATCCTCAATCTTCATGAGGGATTCACATGCGAGTCCCGTAATGTGATATATGTCATCGTTTGCAAAAGATGCAGGGTAAAAGAAATAGTGTGTAAAAAGAATGGTATGTAAAATAAATAGTGTGTAAAAAGAATAGTATGTAAAATAAATAGTGTGTAAAAAGAATGTTATGTAATATAAATAGTGTGTAAAAAGAATGGTATGTAAATGAAAAAGTGTGTAAAAAGAATGGTATGTAAAATAAATAGTGTGTAAAAAGAATGCTATGTAAAAAGAATGGTATGTAAAAAGAATGGTATGTAAAATAAATAGTGTGTAAAAAGAATGCTATGTAAAAAGAGTGGTATTTAAAATAAATAGTTT
This sequence comes from Achatina immaculata, assembly GCA_009760885.1. Lineage (NCBI taxonomy): Eukaryota > Metazoa > Mollusca > Gastropoda > Stylommatophora > Achatinidae > Lissachatina > Lissachatina immaculata. The sequence goes on from CM019692.1 coordinate 54,232,492, forward strand.
GTAAAAAGAATGGTATGTAAAATAAATAGTGTGTAAAAAGAATGGTATGTAAAATAAACATTGTGTAAAAAGAATGGTATGTAAAATAAATAGTGTGTAAAAAGAATGGTATGTAAAAAGAATGGTATGTAAAATAAATAGTGTGTAAAAAGAATGGTATGAAAAATAAATAGTGTGTAAAAAGAATGGTATGTAAAAAGAATGGTATGTAAAATAAATAGTGTGTAAAAAGAATGGTATGTAAAATAAATAGTGTGTAAAAAGAATGGTATGTAAAATAAATAGTGGTTAAAAAGATTGGTATATAAAATAAAGTGTGTAAAAAGAGTTGTATATAAAAAGAATGGTATGTAAAAAGAATGGTATGTAGAAAGAATGGTATGTAAAAAGAATGTTATGTAAAAGAATGGTGTGTAAAAAGAATGGTGTGTAAAAAGAATGTTATGTAAAAAGATTCCGAGGTCAATCTAGCCTAAAAAAATGGTACCAGAGAAATGTGGAAAGATAACTGCGGCCAGGTGTGGTAATAACCAGGTCACACTTTCATAACCCCAGTATGACTTAATGGCATGGGAACCTTTTTAACAGCAGGCGAAACAAATGCATTACAATTTTATTCATGGTTACAGAAAAAAAGCTAAAAATAGATCAGTCGGTTTCTCTGGAAAGACAACATCTCTAACAATGGCCACGCTACAAACACTTAAAATAATGAAAAGCAGAAGTGTAATAATTGTAGAAGAAAAGACGGACACAGAAAACAAGAGCTGGGATACTACAGAAAGACTGGCAGAGGCTGTGAGAAATGTCCGTGCTGCTGCAGTTTCCCTCAAACTATGCTGGGCAGTGAATGCTTGGTTGATGATCGTCCAAGAATGTGGAATATATCAAGATAACGAAAGAAATAATTAAAAGTTTAGATGAGATATAATGAAACATTTAGAAGAGAAATAATAAAAAATGTAAGAATCAAGAAAAACACTGTAAGAAGACGAGAAGGTGAAAGTCTTGATCATCACGTTATAGCAGTATATTGAATGTTTGGATGTAAGACAGATAACTCATCTGAGTATTGGAATATTTGTATAAAATGAGTTATCTTCTAAAGTAATCAGCTGTTTGTGAGTAGAGTCCATCTGCTTTGTCTCAGGTTGCACGAGGGTCACGGATGGGGAATGACAGGAAAAAGGTCAGGTGAGAGAGAAATCATATGATTGAGGGACAGTTGTGTTTTGTGTATCGTCTGAGACAGACGTAGATTAGACTGTCAGAAATGTTGTTGTTTAAGAAATAGATGTAGAATAGAGTGTATTAGATTGTTCTGATGGCGACAGCAGTCTGCTGGGAACATATATTGTATCGTAGAGATGTCCAGTCTCGTGACCATGGATTTTGTTGATGCTTTTGTCGTTCTCGTCATATCGCTCATCGACTCATTGTCACCCCGTGCATCATTAAAGTCATTTTAACTGTAAAGTTGCTGCTTCTGTATTACTATTTCCACTGAGAGAGAATGAACCTGGGAGCAAGTAAGTCTATGAAGTAAATAACAAAACAAACAGAAAACAGCATAGAAATGGTAATGTAAGCAAGAACATTATTACAGTGGACAGTAGTGGAAATATACACAGAAATGAATAGCAATACATCTACAGTTTACATTCTACACACAGAAGAACAGTAGATAGATTGAATCGCCTCGAGAATTCTGCTTTAACGTGACCTGCCTCATACACTAGAGACAATGCCGCTCTATCTTCTACCACCTTTGATATTCCAATAAATTCAGATTCTCTTGAGCTTCTCTTTTAATCTAATCAATCCGCTGAGGTTTTTGTTTCTCCCTTGGCTTTCTTTTTCTTGTTCCCTTTAGTTTTCCCGTTGTTAACAGATTCTCTAACTTTTGTCTTCTCATAATTTGTCCTTAACTACCTTTTCTTACCATCTAAACTAACCTTTGTCTTCTCATAATTTGTCCTTAACTATCTTTTCTTAACATCTCAACTAACTTTTGTCTTCTTATAATTTGTCCTTAACTATCTTTTCTTACCATCTCAACTAACTTTTGTCTTCTCATAATTTGTCCTTAACTACCTTTTCTTACCATATCAACTAACTTTTGTCTTCTCATAATTTGTCCTTAACTACATTTTCTTACCATCTCAACTAACTTTTGTCTTCTCATAATTTGTCCTTAACTATCTTTTCTTACCATCTCAACTAACTTTTGTCTTCTCATAATTTGTCCTTAACTACCTTTTCTTACCATCTCAACTAACTTTTGTCTTCTCATAATATGTCCTTAACTATCTTTTCTTACCATCTCAACTAACTTTTTTCTTCTCATAATACGTCCTTAACTATCTTTTCTTACCATCTCAACTAACTTTTTTCTTCTCATAATACGTCCTTAACTATCTTTTCTTACCATCTCAACTAACTTTTTTCTTCTCATAATATGTCCTTAACTATCTTTTCTTACCATCTCAACTAACTTTTTTCTTCTCATAATATGTCCTTAACTGTCTTTTCTTACCATCTCAACTAACTTTTGTCTTCTCATAATATGTCTTTAACTATCTTTTCTTACCATCTCAACTAACTTTTGTCTTCTCATAATATGTCTTTAACTATCTTTTCTTACCATCTCAACTAACTTTTGTCTTCTCATAATATGTCTTTAACTATCTTTTCTTACCATCTCAACTAACTTTTGTCTTCTCATAATATATCTTTAACTATCTTTTCTTACCATCTCAGCTAACTTTTGTCTCTCATAATATGTCTTTAACTATCTTTTCTTACCATCTCATCTAACTTTTGTCTTCTAATAATATGTCCATAATTATCTTGTTTACGATCTCAACTAGACTAATTTCACTTGTTCTTCAACTTTTCTGAGGACTTAATTCTTAAAAAAACAAAATAATGAAAATAAAAACTATAACTAAGAAAATGTATTAAAGGGGTACTAATAAAGTGGAACAAAATATAAATCAATCATATCAATATCAAGAGATGAATATCAATATCAAGAGATAAACTTGATCACGTGTACCGTGAAAGCCAGAAATAGAGTAGGATGAATGTTCCTGATAATCAGTCTTTGAGACAATGAAATATGATGATGATGATGATGATGATTATGATGATGATGATAATTTAGGCAACACGCTTGAAGTTACTTGAACTGACGGACTAAACTTAGCTTGTCAACTCATTAATATACATTCTTGTGCTAAAGACTTGCAAGAATAATAAGGAGACATCAACCCAAGTAGTACTGACTTACGGTAGGTAGTTATCACTGAATAAGTCAGGTTTATATTGGCAGCGTTCAATCGAACGGCACATGATGATGGTGAATGCCAGACATGATAGATGTATGACTTGTAACACGTCAGAATGCGCAGCAAAAGACAGAAACTTCCAGACGGATTTACTTGAACCGCCAAAAGAAGAAAATTAGCATAACTAATTTATTCACAGTCTGTGACTAACTACAAGATCACAGATACAATAACTACGTCTTAACTAATACAATAACTACGTCTTAACTAATACAAAAACTAGGACAACGCGACACACAAACTTTCCAGCAAGACTGACTAGCAGGCCCAGATTTCTTGCTAAAAAGCCAGCTACCATTTCAAGGGAGACTACAATAAAAAAAGCCAACAATATACAGAACAAAACAAGGGGCGTTAAATTAGAAAGGTATTGCAAACTTATTCACTTTGCTACAGACTTTGGGAGATGATGACCTTGACGATGACGGAGACTGATGAAAATTTCCAATCCCTGCTGACGTGTAGAGGTTGTTTTTCTGTAGTTTCTGTCTTATAAAATGTGACGCTATGTTTTGTTTCCTCTGCTGGACCGCCAGATCGATGTTGACTTCATACACGTCGTTATTGATTTCAAATCTTGTTATATTTCTCGTGACCAGAGAATGAACGCCAGTCTTTGACATACTAGTAATCACTCTGATCTTTATGTAAGAAACAACTTCGAAATTCCCCGAACAGAACATCTTACGTCTTACATCCTTCCCATGCCGCTAAACGTCACATAGGGCCCACATAGAAGCTTATCAAAATTTCCAGTCTTCGGCGAGTTTTTCAGTCTTATCAAGGGATGTTATGACAACTGACCCGACCTCTCTTAACAGTATCCTCTTTAGAGTTTTACATGGTAGACCTCTTTTTCCTCGGCCTGTTGTGTTACATTTGACAGCTTGTTTTGGAATCCTCTGATTGTTTCTTCTCATCACATCACTGACATATGTCCATCTTCTTTTCCTGATCATCCATGAGACAGGTTATTGTTTGCTCATCAGTCTTATCCCTGCGTTATTCTTGAATTCGTTCCACTTTATATAGAGTATTTTCCATAGGCATTAGTTTTCGATAGAGTCTAATTTCTTGTCTATTTCTTTAGTTGTTTTCCAACTTTGACATGCATAAATGAGGGTGGATATTACATTTGAATTGGATAGTCTTAACTTGGCTTTTGCACTTATTACTTTTGAATGCCACATTTTCTCAAGATTCTTGAAGGTCAATGCTGTATGTGAACAGTAATAGCTACTGACAAAAGTAATGAGGTGCTTTATAGAATGTTCACAGTTTGCTCTGAATCAGTAAGAAATGATAAACTTACACCTGACAGTGACATCCACGAATGCCTGACGATCTCCAGGTGTAGAACCAAATCCACTGACCCCCTTACACGTGTACCTGCCCGAGTCCTCACACTGAACTTTAGCGAGGGTAGTCAGTAAAAGATCAGTGTCAGATCTTTCTTCTTGGATTCTTCCTAACCCAGTCCCGACCAACACGGCCACAGCTGTCGGGTTCCCGTACACCTTACACTCAAAGCTGACGTCTTCTCCTGGCTCAGCGATGACAGACTTTGACCCGTTCACATTGAAACGTACAACTCCTGTAATAAAACATACAATTTACATTTGAGAATTGTCAAGCACAGACGTGGGACTGTTTTATGTGAACTACGAACATAAAAAATGCTACTTCTGTGTAAAATACTGATTTAAAATAATTTAACTAATAATGTAGGGAATACTCTCTCGTTAGATCATAACCTTACATCTTAAGTGCTTCCCGTAATATTAAATATCCCGTAGAGCCCACATAGTATTCTGCTACGTTTTCCTGTTTTCGGCGAGGTTTTCAAACTCATAAAGGGATTTTATGTCTAATAATTTGGCCTCTAACTTGGTTTGACATGGGGTCCGTCAGGGTTGCATACTATCGCCTTACTTATTTAACTTGTATACTGAAAATATAATGAGGAATGTTAGAGAAAATGTAGACAAAGAATATTACGATGCCATAACACTTGGAGGTTATGAAATACCAGAGATTAGATATGCAGATGACACAGTATTACTGTCCGCAGCACACAAAAAAAAGAATGGAAAAACTAATTATGTCAGTCCATAAGAATAGTGAAGAGCAAAACCTCTATCTTAACGCAAAGAAAACTAAAGTGATGACAACTGACAAAACAAACAAGGCAACTGAAATATGTATCAATGAGGGAGAACTGGAAGTGGTGGAGGGTTTTGAATATCTTGGATCACTTATATCTTATATCTTATATCCTTCCCGTGCCGTTAGACGTCACATAGGGCTCGCAAAGTAGTTCGCCAATTTTTCCTGTCTTCGGCGAGTCTTTCAACCTCATCAAAGGATTTTATGCCTGTTAACTTGGCCTCTCTTAATAATGTTCTCTTCAGAGTTTCACGCGGTCTGCCCCTTTTTCTTCGGCCTGTTGTGTTCCACTTGATAGCTTGTTTTGGGATTCTCTGCTCATTTCTTCTCATCAAGTGGCCAACATATGTCCATCTCCTTTTCCTGATCACCCGTGAGACTGGTTGTTGTTCAGTCATCTGTCTTATCTCTGCATTGCAAAATTAAAAGGAGGACATATATCGCTCGTAAAAAATAAAACAACTAAAGAAGCTATGGAGAGAACAGACAGAACTACAAAAATAAGATTTTTAAGGGCGTGCATCTTTCCCATCGCAACATATGCCTGTGAGACTTGGACACTTAACAAAACAGCTGAGAAACACATAAATGCCGCTGAAACATGAAATGCTACAGAAGAGTTCTCCAAATATCATGGACACAAAAGAAAGAACAAATATATCCGTACTACAAGAATTTAATATTAAAGAAGGTTGGCTAATAAGGAAGATTAAACAGAAAAAAAAAACTTAAATATATTGGACATATTAAACGTCATGATACTTTAGAGAAGACAGTCTTGAATGGGTACATGATGGGAAAAAGAAAGAGAAGAAGATCAAGGCGAAGCTGGCTGCAAGACGTCGTTGATGATCTGCAAATGTAGGCATTAGCAGCAGGGCATTTTGCTTACAACCGAGAGGCCTACAGGAGAGCTGTTAGGGAGGCAAAGCTCCGCGAGGGACATGCAAATGATTGACTGACTAAATTTGTCCTCTTAACAATGTCCTCTTTAGAATTTCTTGTGGTCGTGCCGTTCTTCTTCGACCTGCTGTGTTCCAGTTTGTTTTTGGGATTCTCTGATTATTTCTTCTAATCACGTGGGCGATACATTCTGCCTCTTTTTGCTGATTACCAATGAGATAAGTTGTTGTTCACTCATATGCCTTAAATATTCGTTGTTCTTGAATTATATCATTATACTCAGAATATTAAGCAAAAACATATTTCTTCTCCTATTTTTCACATTAAACACTATACATTGTTATAAAGATATAAACCAGAAGTCACTTTTGTCACTATATTTCATTATTTAATTTATTTAGGACTATCTACAGGTTTCTCCTCTCTGTGCCTGTGTTGTTGTACTGTTAGTCCATGATATTCTACAAATATAAGACCTTTAAGTACAGTGTAATTTTACTTTCACAACGTGTATTTCTATCTTCCAGTGAAACCTTTCGTTATATATAACTTACTATAATTTTGGTCTATTTCTTTAGTACTAGTGTACTCCAATAACAACACATATATTACAGTACATGTTGAATTCTAATTATTATATCCCCGCCCCTATCTAGGATTTAATTATTTATATAATTTAGCGTCTTCATTTTCTAATACTGTACATCCTACATCATTCTCGTGCCCTAAAAGGTCATACGGGCTCGCACTGCATTTTTGTTTGTTTGTTTGTTTTTGTTTTTGGCGAGTATTTCAACCTGGTCAAGGATCTAAGGCCCACTAATTTAGCCTCTCTCAACAATGTTCTCTTTAGAGTTCCACTTGTCGGCCTCTTTTTCTTTGTCCTGTTGTGTACCATTTTATAGCTTGTTTTGAGATTCTCTGATTGTTTCTTCTCATCTCGTGGCCGATGTATGTCATTATTTTTAATGACTGATGAGACAGGTTAATCTGTGTTCACCTTCCTTATCTCTGTGTTTGTTTTGAATTAAACCCATTGTATACATAGTATTTTCCTTATATAGTTGTTTTCAAATGAGTCTAATTTGTTTTCTATTTCTTTCGTTTTTTTCCAGCTTTCGTATGCATAAATAAGGGTGGATATTACAAATGGGTTGAATAATTTTACCTTTGTTTTCGTGCTTATAACTTTTGATTTCCACGTTTTCTCAAGAATTGTAAAGACTAGTGCCATCTTTACACTTCTAACTCCTTTTCTGAAGTCACCATCCCGGTCTATATGGCTGCCGAGGTATACAGCCATTCCTTCTAATTATACTATTTCCTTCTTGAGTGATGGGAAATTTCATTATTTCCGTTTTGTCCTTCTTAATTTCAGCTTCTATTCTACTAGACTTTGAAGACAGGGTATCTATTTTTTCTTGCATCAAATTCACACTGTCACTGATAAGAGCTATCTACACAATCAAGATCCTCTAGGTAAACCCCATATACCCAATAGATCTGTGTCTGTGCAGCACTTCTTCATTGTGAAGTCATTCAAAACAGCAAGGAAGATAGTATAACATCCTTGTTTTGCTCCCGTTTTGATGTGGAAAATATCGCTTATTCGCTTTTCTGTGCTGACTTCGAAACATAGAACAGATCTTTAATGATGCTGATGATTTTAGATGGTATCCCATATAGTCTTAAAAATTCTCCACAGTGTATCTCTTAACATGCTTCATTTGGCTGTTAGTCTTTCATGTACATATTTCCATCTTCCATGTACATATTTCCATGTTTTGTTCGTTATCCATGCTTTTCTCTTTATCTTTTGCAATCCAGCACTTGATTTCGCTGCATTTTATAATACAGTGTTTGGGAAAGATGAATCTGGCGAATCTTAATTCGTTTTAAAGTTCTCAGTTCCGTTCAGTTAAAAATTACAGAATAAATTAATGGAGATGTTAAAGCTTTCGATCAACAAAATTAAAGAGGATGACCTGGTGGAGAATATAATTTATTTAATCCTCATTCACTGACTTTGTTTCTTTCATATTTTTTTACTCTTCTTTTCTTTTGTTTTTCTTATTAAAAAAAAATTAATAATTCATTCCAGTGGCGTGTCCATTACTCTTGATTGACAGCCTGAAAACAATTCCTTGTTTGATCCAGGATATCTGATTCTGTTAGTGTAGTGTTCAAAACTTCAGTGATGTTGCGTGCCATAGCTTGCTCGGACCTTCATCTCTCTAAGAACAGTACCAGCGTTATTAGGGCACAATGTTGTTGGATCAAAGAAAGATACAACTTTTAAAAATTTGCTTTAAGGATACGATTCTCATATACATCTGGTAATTCTAACACTTTTATTACTACAAAAAAAACATGTTGTATGATTTGATTTTAAACACATTTTAATTTATAAACGAAAAACTCACATTCATAATTAGATGGAACATATTATACTTTACTGTCTATATTTTACTAACAAAATCAGGTCACGCCATCAAGTAGGACAGTAAGTGTCTATGGTATTTTTATAGTGAGAGGGTAAGTGCCCATGGTATTATTATGATGGGAATGTGAGTGTCAATAGTAATATTACATTGGAAGGGTGAGTGTCTATGGTATTTTTATAGTGAGAGGGTAAGTATCCATGGTATTATTATAGTGGAAATGTGAGTGTCAATAGTAATATTACATTGGGAGGGTGAGTGTCTATTGTATTATTATAGTGGGTGGGTGATTGTCTATGGTATTATTATAGTGGGAGGGTGAGTGTCTATGGTATTATTATAGTGGGAGGGTGATTGTCTATGGTATTAATATAACGGAAGGCTGAGTGTCTATTGCATTATCATAGTGTGAGGGTGAATGTCTGTTGTATTATTATACTTACATGCCGATTGATTGTGGTATTATTATAGAGGGAGGCAGACTGTCTATTGTATTATTGTAGTGAGAGTGTGATTTTCTATGTTTTTTAGTAGTGGGAGCCTGAGTGTCTATATTGGGAGGCTGATTGTTTATGGTATTATCATAGTGTGAGGGTGAATGTCTGTTGTATTATTATAGAGGGAAGCATACTGTCTATTGTATTATTGTAGTGAGAGGGTGATTGTCTATGGTATTATTATAGTGAGAGGGTGAGTGTTTATGGTATTATTATAGTGGGAGGCTGATTGTTTATGGTATTATTATAGTGGGAGGCTGATTGTTTATGGTATTATTATAGTGGGAGGCTGATTGTTTATGGTATTATTATAGTAGGAGTCATATTGTTTGTGGTATTATTATAGTGGGAGGCTGATTGTTTATGGTATTATTATAGTAGGAGTCATATTGTTTGTGGTATTATTATAGTGGGAGGCTGATTGTTTATGGTATTATTATAGTGGGAGGCTGATTGCTTATGATATTATTATAGTGGGAGGCTGATTGTTTATGGCATTATTACAGTGAGAGGGTGATTGTCTATGGTATCATTATAGTAGGAGGATGATTGTTTATGACATTAATTATTTGTGAGAGAGTGATTTTCTAAGTTATTATTATATTGGGTGGCTGAGTGTCTATGAAATTGTTATAGTAGGAGGGTGAGTGTCTATAGTATTATTATAGTGGGAGGGTGAGTGTCTATGGTATTATTATAATTGGAGAGTCTATATAGTATAATTATAGTAAGTGTTATTATAAATAGTTTTATATTGCAAGTGTTACTGTCTGTGGTGTTATTTTAGTTAGAGCGTAAGTGATATTATTATAGTTAAAGAGTGAGTACCTATGGTCGTATAGTGGAAGTGTGAGTGTTTATGTTATTATAGTGAGGACATGAGAATCTGTGCTATTTTATATTAGTGGGAGGATGAGAGTATATGGTATTACTGTAGGAGGGTGAATCTTTATGCTTTTAATATAGTGGGAATCTTGTCATAGATTGAGCGTGTATGGTATTATTATAACGAGAGGGTGAATGTCTATGGTATTATTCTAGTGAGATGGTGAGGGTTTATGGTATTATTGTAGGGAGAGGGTGAGTGTCTATGTTATTACTCTAGTGGGAGGGTGAGTGTCTATGTTATTACTCTAGTGGGAGGGTGAGTGTCTATGTTATTACTCTAGTGGGAGGGTGAGTGTCTATGTTATTACTCTAGTGGGAGGGTGAGTGTCTATGTTATTACTCTAGTGGGAGGGTGAGTGTCTATGTTATTACTCTAGTGGGAGGGTGAGTGTCTATGTTATTACTCTAGTGGGAGGGTGAGTGTCTATGTTATTACTCTAGTGAGAGGGTGAGTGTCTATGTTATTACTCTAGTGGGAGGGTGAGTGTCTATGTTATTACTCTAGTGGGAGGGTGAGTGTCTATGTTATTACTCTAGTGGGAGGGTGAGTGTCTATGTTATTACTCTAGTGGGAGGGTGAGTGTCTATGTTATTACTCTAGTGGGAGGGTGAGTGTCTATGTTATTACTCTAGTGGGAGGGTGAGTGTCTATGTTATTACTCTAGTGGGAGGGTGAGTGTCTATGTTATTACTCTAGTGGGAGGGTGAGTGTCTATGTTATTACTCTAGTGGGAGGGTGAGTGTCTATGTTATTACTCTAGTGGGAGGGTGAGTGTCTATGTTATTACTCTAGTGGGAGGGTGAGTGTCTATAGTATTATTATAATGTTAAAAAAAGAAGCACAACACTACTGTAGTTGTAAGGGACACCAAAGTTCAAACTTGTATCAAAATTTTATTTTACGGAATTAATGTTTCAATCTCGGCGTGAAGAAACTTTAAGACAATAACAATGAACCTATTTTAATTAAATTTGGTTTGGACTTTTATTCTTTGCGACTGAGGCCTCCGTTTAGGTAAGGTGTATGGCCTCCTCTGGCCTGTATCAGAGAACGACATCTCCTTGACATGGATCCGATTAGCCGTTAGATCTGTTGTTGTGAGATGGCTGCCCACTCTTCCCGCAGTGCAAGAGACAACTGTCGGAGATTGTTTGGCGCCACTACTCGCTGGCGGACTTGTCTGTTGAGTTCATCCCATAAGTGTTCTACTGGGTTCATGTCTGATGACATGGATGGGCACGGAATGGTCTGGACTTTGTTGTCAGCGAGGAACTGGGTGGTGAGTTGCGCCACATGAGGTCGAGCGTTATCCTGGTAAAACATCGACCCTGGTGCAGCCAGAAGTGGAAGAACGTGAGGACGAAGAATTTCAGCGACGTATTATTGGGCATTCAAGCATTTTTTAGTTTGCAGGTCACTTCTTCCCATGAAGCTGATCGTCCCCCACACCACTACACCTCCACCACCATGTGGAGGAGCCTCATCCACGCAGTTCTGAGCGTAGCGCTCATGGACTCTGCAGTGAACTCTTCTCTGTCTATTGTGTCGCTGGAGCAGAAAGAATGGTTCATCACTAAACCAAACTACTCTCCATTCATTGATGACGGTCCATTGACGATGCTGGTTGACCCACTGCAGTCGGTTCTGGCGATGCCGGTCCGTAAGAACAGGACCTCTGTAGCGTCTTATAGATCAAAGATCAGCGTCGTGCAGCCGGTTCCTGACCGTTTGATCTGAAATTCTACGAGATTCTGTCTTTGACTGGAGTGTTCAGGTCGCAGATGCAAATCGATTCCTGAGGTGACGCAGCCTTATGAAGCGTTCTTGGGCAAGAATTGTGACTGTGAGTATTTCACTGCGCAGGTGGTCTGCAACTGAGTCAATTTCTTAAAATCGTCTCCAAAGGAGACTAATGGTGCTTCTAACCACATTAAATTGTCTAGTCACTAAATTTTGTGAATGTCAAGTCTGTAAATGTCCAATGATGATGAATCGTTGTTATGTAGTGAGTTGTCAGTCATTTGGAGCACATGTCCCAACCATCGCCATCGTCTTTCCTCAATAATTGTTGTCAGTGGTTTCATCTGCATTTCTGCTAATAAGATGTTATTTCTTATGGTGTTTGGCCAAAATATTTTTCTAATTCTTCGTAAACATTTAGTCTGGAAAGAATTCAACTTGTTTTCTATGGTTTTGGTGGTTTTCCATCTATTATCAAGCAGTCACAAAGATATGCAAGATAAAATAAACAAGTTAACCCAGAATGCAAACAACATAGGACTAAAGATCAACGTAGGAAAGACAAAGTTAATGAAGCAAAATGTGAACAACAGAAATGTACTCAGAGTAGATAACAAGTTAGTGGAGGAGGTCAACGAATTTGTATACCTTGGCAGCAGAGTAGTAGAAAATGGAGACAGCACAGAGGACATCAACAGCAGACTTACTAGAGCAAACCAGGCTTTTGCAATGCTGCAGAATATATGGAAATCAAATAAACTAAGCATAAATATGAAAATCAGGATATTTAAGAGTAATGTTCTAAGTGTACTGCTCTATAGAAGGGTGAGTGTCTATGGTGTTATTATAGTAAAAAGGTGGGTGTCTATGGTGTTATTATAGTAAAAGGGTGAGTGTCTATGGTGTTATTATAGTAAAAGGGTGAGTGTCTATGGTGTTATTATAGTAAAAGGATGAGTGTCTATGGTGTTATTATAGTAAAAGGGTGAGTGTCTATGGTGTTATTATAGTAAAAGGGTGAGTGTCTATGGTGTTATTATAGTAAAAGGGTGAGTGTCTATGGTGTTATTATAGTAAAAGGGTGAGTGTCTATGGTGTTATTATAGTAAAAGGGTGAGTGTCTATGGTGTTATTATAGTAAAAGGGTGAGTGTCTATGGTGTTATAGTAAAAGAGTGAGTGTCTATGGCGTTATTATAGCATGAGAGCTACCGATTATGATATTATTATAATTGGAGGATGAGCGTTTATGGTATTATTATAGTGGGGAGCTACAATCTATGGTATTATTTTAATGAGAGGGTGAGTGTCTCTGGTGTTATTATAGTGGAAGGGCTACAGTCTATGGTATTATTATAATGGAAGGTTGAGAGTCTATGGTATTATTATAGTGGGAGGTTGATTGTCCATTTTGTTAGTATAGTGGGAGAGTAAGTGTCTATGGTATTTTTATATTGAAAGCGTGAGTGTCTGGTATATTTATATTGCTAGGGTGAGTTTATATGGTATTTTTATATTGAGAAGGCGAGTGTCTATTATATTACTGCAGTAAGAGGGTAAGAGCCTATGGTATTTTCTCACTGACAGGGTCAGTGTCTGTGGTAGTTTTATGTTGATAGGTTTAATGTCTGTACTATTTTTCTATTGACAGGGTGAGTGTCTATGGGAAATATTATGGTGGGAGACTGAGTATCTGTGTTATTATTATAGTGAGACTGAGTGTCTGTTGTATTATTATAGTGGGAGTCTGAGTGTTTATGGTATTATTATAGTGAGACTGAGTGTCTATGGTATTATTATTGTGAGAGTCTGAGTATCTATGATATTATCAGATTGGGAGGGTGACTGTCTAGGGTATTATTAAAGTGGGAGGTTGAGAGACTATGGTATTATCAGAGTGGAAAGGGAAGTGTCTGTGATATTATTATAGAAGTATATGAGTGTCTATGGAAAATATTGTAGTGGGAGACTGAGTGTCTATTGTATTATTATTATAGTGGGAGAGTGAGTGTCTGTTGTAGTATTATAGTGTGAGGTGAGTGTCAATGGTACTATTATAGTGGGAGATCAAGAGTCTATTGTAATATTTTAGTGGGAAGGTGAGTGTCTATGGTACTATTATAGAGTGAGGGATGTGGGTCTATTATGGTGAGAAGGTGAGCGGTCTATGGTACTGTTATTGTTGGAGATTGTCTATTGTAGTATTATAGCAGGAATATGAGTATCTATGGTGCTATTACAGTGGGAGGTTGAGTATCTATTGTATTATAATAGTGGGAAGGTGAATGTCTATGGTACAATTATTGTGGGAGACTGAGGGTCAAATGTATTATTATAGAGGTGTATGAGTGTCTATTGTAGTATTATAGTGGAAAGGTGTGTGTCAATGGTACTATTATAATGGGATATTGAGTGTCTATGGTAGTATTATTGTGGGAAATTGAGTGTCTATTGTAGTCCAAATATCGTGGACACAAAAAAGAACAAATATATCTATACTACAAGAGCTTAATATTGAAGAAGGCTGGCTAGTAAAGAGGATTAAAGAGAGAAAACTTAAATATTTTGGCCACATTAAACGTCATGATAATTTAGAGAAGACCGTATTGGAAGGATACATAATGGGAAAAAGAAAAAGAGGAAGACCGAAACGAAGATGGCTGCAAGACATCGTTGATGATCTGGAAATGGATGCAGCAGCAGCAGGCCATCTTGCTCACAACCGAGAGGCCTACAGGAGTGCTGTTTGGGAGGCAAAGTTCCGCAAGGGACATGCAAAGGAATGAATGATTGTAGTATTATAGTGGGAAAGTGAGTGTCCATGGCACTATTATAGTGGGAGGTTGAGCGTATATTGTATTATTATAGCTGGAGATTGGATGTCTATTTAATTATTATAGTCGGAGGGTGGACATCTATTGTATTATTATAGCGAGAGAGTGAGTGTCTATGGTTTTGTAATAGCGGGAGGATGAGTGTCTATGTTATTACATCCTGGAGAGACTGCGTATCTAGTGTATTCTTCTGGTGAGAGACTTAGTGTCTACGGAATTATCGTGATGTGAGGATGAGTGTTTATGGCATTCTATTTCATGTGTGAGTGTATGTGGGATTATTATAGTGTAATAGTCTAATGTGTTACTATGTTGACAGGTTTAGTATCTAACGTAATACTATGGTGACAGGTTTAGTGTCTAATGTGTTACCATGGTGACAGAGTTAGTGTCTAATGTATTACTATGGTGACAGGTTTAGTGTCTAACGTAATACTATGGTTACGTGGTTAGTGTGTAGCATAATACTATGGTTACATCATTAGTGTCTAACGTAATACTATGGTGACGGTGAAAATGTGAGTGAAGATTCTGAAAAAAGTAACTGTTCAAGAATAACATCATTTTTGCTTCTGAAATGTCTGGCAAATCAGTCAACTTTTTACATATTAAAGGTGTTATCATCATAGACGTTTTTTTTTCTATTTCCCTGTTTTGTAAACCTCCTAACACAGACATATATCTGCGTTACATTTCCTCTCATCCTGAGAGTTGTAAGTCTGTCTTATAATCTAAACTCCTCTGCTTTCGTCGTATGTTTCAGAATGGTTAGGACTTTATAGACCAGTCCAGTAAAGTACTGGTTTCTGTTTCGTCATTGTAATTATACTGAAAATTTTCTCTTTAAAGTCTTCAACCGTATCCAGAAAGTGAAGCACCAAGAAACGTTCTGCCACTGCTACAGCTCAACCCTAATATTCCAGATATCTTCTTCTCTGAATCTCTTCTGTTAGCTTACAAACGGGAATCAAACCTGAAAGATATCCTTGCTCATAGACACATTGTGAGAAGTCCTACCTTTTTAGAAACTGAAAATGCAGCCGCCCTCACTGAGACGCTGTCTGTAGTTTGGTAAAAGAAATCGGTTACTCTGCCTAAAACTGTCCTCACTGTGAGTCTCACACACCAGGCCAGCAATATAATGTATGCCACAGCGTGCAAAAATTGTTGGATAACTCACAACTTGGAGAGCGACCTCTGACTTGCTGAATGCATTCAGAAACATGATAGTGACACTTTCCAGCATATTTCTAGGCCAACTTCTATTCATTCCATCGTCTCCATCCACAAATACAAGTCTTACTTCCTAGTAACAGATAACAACATTGCTCTGATGACAGAGTACTATTGGCACTCGAAACAAATTCACTTCATACAGGAACACTAAAGCTTGGAATCACTAAAAATTCACCTATATCTAACCCTCCCTTTCTCCAGAGTCATATTCCCTCACTAATGAATTCTTATCTGCTCTTTCTTTCCTGCAACTGATATTCTAGACCTTCATGTCACTTTACTAACGTCCCTTAACCTCACTATACTAAAGTCCCTTTACCTCACTATACTAAAGACCCGTTACCTCACTATACAAAAGAACATATACCTCACTACACTAAACCCCCTGGGAACAGTTGTGTTAAGAGCACACTTATCTTAACATAGTGTTTGTGAGACAGGGAACATAGATCTGTTTGCTTAAAAACTCTGACCTACCTCTGTAGCCCAGAAACTTGTAGCAATCAACACTAATTGTAATTGTTATTTTTGTAAAATGTAATGTCAGGTTGGTGGACGGATGGGGACATGGAGATCTCTGGCGGGGATGAGGGAAGCCTGGTGTGAAACCAATGAATCCAGGACGTGACAAGCCTATTGGTCTTTACAACAATGGCTATCAGAATGATGTAAACAAAACAGAGCTAGCAGACTATGGGTGGCGGGGAATGGATATTGTTGAAGCACTCATCAGATTCCTCATCTCAAAGTCAGAGTGTCTTTGTGGAACTGTCTCAAAACCATCTGACATGGAGAAGGGGCTTAAGTACAGCCACCAGAGGCTGGAAAACAAAGTTTTGGCCAGGCCGGCCACACTGTCTTCATGGCAGTCCGAGCAAGACCACAGTCTGCCCTAGCAAGGAAAGGTGCTGAAGTCGGAGTTACCCAGCCAAAAGGCGCATCGCAAAAATCAGGGTAACACGCATTATCGCTAATGAAATGTCTCTATCTGCAGTTTTCAAACATGGTGCTCGCCCTGTGAAGACTAACCAGGCAGGTGCAGTGCCGGGCCCCCTGCCTCGAAAGGGTCCACCCAATGCTACTGGAGGTCCTCTCAGTTCGTCTTGTGGAGTCAGGAGACATGAGAGTAGAGCTACTGGCCAAAAAATACAACAGAAAAAGCAGCCAAAACGCAAGAACTTAAAATAATGCAGTGGAATGCTGAGGGTGTCAGCAGTGTTAGAGATGGCTATAGCAAAAAGGTTGAACTAGAGAACATACTTTTTGCAGAGCAGGTAAGTATATGCTGTATACAGGAGAAACACCTAACCAAAGATGCCGCCTTTAAAATCAGAGGCTATCAGTGTTTTAGATCAGACCGACAGGACAGAAGAAAAGGAGGAGTACTCACACTTGTTAAGAATAACATCAGCGCATGTCAGGTGGGAGTGTACATGGAAGGAGCCGAATACCAGATGATCCATCTAAAAAGTAGTAATACAGATTTCCACCTCCTTAACTATTACTGTCCTAATGACCGCCCACTTGCTTTAGAAACAATCCCACACAAAGAGAGATTGATGGTCTGTGGTGATTTTAACAGTCATTCCCAGAGCTGGGGCTATGACCACATAGACAAGAGAGGATAGGAAGTTGAGAGCTGGCAGGATGATAATGGACTTCTCCTGATCAACCAGCCAACGGATCCCCCAACATTTTACTCAAGGGCTTGGCATACAAAATCAACACCAGATCTGGCATTCCAACCTCCAGATCTGAAGTGGAACATGAAGTTGGAAAACAACTTGGAGGTAGCGACCATCGACCAGTCTTCCTGACAATAGAAAATGAACTCCTTAACACCAGTAGCCCTCTCCCCAGATGGAACTATAAAAAAGCAAACTGGACAGTGTACAGACATCGTACAGGTATCCTGGTGGGACAGCTGTCCATAGAAGGTAAGGATATTAACAGCATAGTGAAGGAATTCAATGCTTGTATCCTTCAGGCCGCTAGTGAAACCATTCCCAGAGGAGCTCGCAGGGACTATAAACCATACTGGTCTAGTGAGCTGGGAAAACTCCATGATGACGTGGAAGCAGCTCGAAAGCAAGCAGAAAATAGACCATGCCAAGAACACCACAATAATTACCAACATTCTAAGGCCAAATTTCAGAGAGCAAAGCTGCAAGCCAGACGGGAAAGTTGGAGAGAGAAAACAGAGTCTCTAAACTTTGAAAAGGATGGAAAGAAACTGTGGAAACTAATCAAATAGTTAAATGATAAGAGTACTGGAAGAAGTACAAAGGTTACACTAATAGAGGATGGGAAAACTCTTACAGGTAAGCAGGTAGCAGATCACTTTGCTCGCATGTTTACACAGGACTGCAACATTGATATCCATCCAGAGAAAGAGCGTGCAGTGCGCATTGACCCACAGAAAGAGGAGGAACAAGTCAGAAAAGTGGAGATCATGGATGCACCAATCACACGCAGTGAGTTAGACCTACCAGTTAGTAAACTGAAACCAAGGAAATCACCAGGACCAGATGGAGTGTCCAATGAAATGATCAAGAACCTGGGAATGGCAGCAATGGGAAAGCTGTTGGATATTTTCAATATGTGCTGGAGCACAGGTAAGTTACCTCAAATCTGGAAGGAAGCAAGCATGGTACCACTGCTATAACCAGGGAAAAACAGTGATACTGCCTCCAGCTACAGGCCAATCAGTCTCACTAGCTGCCTATGCAAAACGATGGAACGCATCATTGACCTGAGGCTAAAATGGTACCTAGAAAGTGAAAACCTTCTCGTTCCACAACAAGCAGGATTTAGGCAGTACTACAGTACGGAAGTTCAAGTGACCTATCTCTCTCAAGAGATTGAGGATGCATTCCAAGAGAAAAACCTTGTACTAGCAGCGTGGATAGACCTGAAGAAAGCCTTTGATAAAGTATGGAAAAAAGGTCTGCTGTGGAAACTAAGAAACTGCAATGTGAATGGAAGATTATACAACTGGATAAAGTCCTATTTACACAATTGAAGAGCTAGAGTAGTAATGGATGGTCACAAAAGCCAGAAAGTACTTCTGCGACACGGTGTACCACAAGGAGGAGTCCTTTCGCCTACACTATTCCTTGTATTCATTAATGACCTGGTCAAGGAACTTCCCTATGGAATCAAAGCGGCACTGTATGCAGATGATCTGGTCATGTGGTGTACAGATGAATATGCGACAGTTGCTACACAGAGACTCCAAAGAGCAGCAGACATCTTGACATCATGGACAAACAAATGGTGTGTAAGTATCAACACAGAGAAATCAAGTACCACTCTGTTCACCCTCTCATCTAAACAGAAAGCAGGTAAGATCTTTGTAAATGAAATACCCTTAAGGATGGACAACCAACCCACTTACTTAGGAGTGACTCTTGACTCAAAACTGACGTGGAAGCAACACATCAACAGTGCAGAAGCAAAAGCCAGAAGAAAACTAGCCATATTAAGAAAATTGAGTGGAACCACATGGGGAGCTAGTGAAAGAATCCTCAAGAATGTATATCAGCAAAGTATTCCACCACATTTAGAATCTGGTTCAACATCTTGGTGCACAGCATCAAACACTACGCTGCATAATCTAGACAAGGTTCAAAATCAGTCACTACGGATTATCACAGGTGCCATGAGGTCCACACCAATAGTAGAAATACAGAAAATAGTTGGTGTTCAACCGCTAAAGGAACGTAGAGACACAAAGGTCATGACCATGGGAGAAAAATTCCTTAGCTCTGTAAGCCATCCCCTGAAGGAGAGATTCAATAACGTGGCATTAGGACGGCTTAAAAGAAGCAGCTTCATTCATCAGGCAAAGCGTATGCGTAAGCTGATACCTGACCTTCCAACTGTAGTCGCTCCATTATCATTTGTACCAGAGCATACACCATGGAAAGAAGCAGATTATACACAAATAACTTCAGACTGAAGTGAAAGGTGTGCAGAATGGTGAGATGCAGAGCAGTTTTGTAAGATCAACAGCCACACTTAGTGTTCTAGATGACAAATATCCATGTGACACCTGGATGCGTGTGTATACAGATGGACCTGCACATAATGCGGTAAAGAATGGAGGGGCAGGAGCATATATTGAATATCCAAACAACACTATTGAAAAGATTTCCATACCCACTGGTAAATACTGCAACAACTTTGATGCAGAAGTTAGGGCAATTATTGCTGCAGTTGAAAAACTATCAGATTCCAGAATTGATACATGTCCTGTAGTAATTCTCACAGATGCAAGATCAGTACTGGAAGCTCTTCAGAGCAACAAACTACCAGACCTTAAGGATGCCTTGCCAAAAATTGGCTTACAACATGGAGTCACTTTGCAATGGATTCCCTCCCACTGTGGGATACCAGGCAATGAGAAAGCTGACCATCTGGCCAAAGAGGGCACTGAAATGGAGCAACCAGATATACCAATCACCTATAATCAGAAGAAAAGCATGATAAAAACCTACAGGAAGCCACAAACACCACCACATGATGACTATCACATGCTAAACAGGAAGGAACAAGTCACCATCTTCCGTCTCCGAACAGGACACAGCCGACTCCGAAGTCATATGTATACAAAGTTTAAGGTTGGTACTACTAATCTATGTACATGTGCCCAGGTGCCCCAAACTGTGGAACATATCCTCCAAAACTGCATAAACTACGAGACACTGAGAAATAATTACTGGCCCAGTGAAACCACTAAAGAAGATAAGCTCTACGGTTCCATACATGAGTTACAAAAAACAGTGAAATTTATCCAAGAGACAGGACTGCAGATATAGACAGACAATGCGAACGAAGAAGAAGAAGACTACACTAAAGACCATTTACCTGAATTACATACATCCGTTCTACCCATCTTTATCTTGGTTTGACAACTATTGTATACCTCTGTTTTCTTGCCCCCTTTTTTCCACCCATTCTTTACTGAAAGATCCTGGGTATCTTTCGTGAAAGTAAAAATAAATGTATCAGTCTGAAAAAAAGAAGACTGAAGTGATGGTCATCTCAAAGAAAAGAATACCACCAAAATGTAGCAGTACCATCGATGGCAGAGAACTGAAACAAGTTGATAGATTCAAGTATTTAGGAACAATTATAACGGCTGATGGGAAATGTCACAACGAAATAAAAATCAGACGTGATCAGGCCAAGTCATCATTCCAGACAATGAGAAACATCTTGTGCAACAGATCCATATCAATGGAAACAAGATTCCGAGTACTTAATTGTTACATCGAGCCGATTTTGTTTTATCGATGTGAAGAATGGTCTATAAATAAGAGAGTACAGCGAGAAATGGAGGCCATAGAGATGTGGTTTATAATGAGGACTCTGAAGGTACCATGGACAGCCAAAAAAAAAAAAAAAACCAATAAAGAAGTCTTAAGAGAGGCTGGAGTTAAAAAGCAAATTATAGCAAAGATCAGAGGCAGACAAGCGAGATTTGTAGGACATTTCATGAGAAGCGGAAAATTTGAAAAAACTGGCAACTGGGAAAAATGAAGGAAGAAGAGAAAGAGGAAGACAGAGAGAGAAGTTACTGGATGGGCTGTCAGTGTGGCTAGGAAGAAAGTCACCGGTGGATCTCATAATCAAGTCTAAAGACAGGGAATTGTGGAGAGAAATGATCGCCTACGCCATCTGGCATGGCACTTGAATTGAATTCTTTACTTCCAACCAGTCAGGCTTGTACCACATCCCAGAACTCTCCATATAAATATTCATAGATTTCACAGCAGACACTCTCATGCAAGTATCATAGAACTCATAGCTGAGTGCTCTTTCTTTCAGTCTTATATAGCATAGATGCAAAATTCTTTGCTTTTCTATTACTTTGTCCTGTATGTTTTTGTATGAGTAAGGCACAAACTGAAATGTTTTCAACTGTGTGGTCGTTAATGAAATGAATAAATATGTTCCTACTTTTTAAAAAGTCTAATATTTTGTCACAAGTAAGGCACTGTCTAACATTTACTACATAGTTCTACAAATGTAATAATAAACTTACGTGGATTTTGTCCTGAGCCATTTGTGAACTGGATGTCTATTACAGGAGACCATCTTATGTTTAAAGTAGCACTCGTATTTGACATAAAGCTTGTGGTCAAAGTGTTGATCGTACACGTGAAGACATCCCCCTCAATGGTCACGCTACCGTACAAATCCCAGAACTGAAAAACATAAACTAAGGTGTCAGTCCTCATGTCTCAGACATGTCTGCAGGTGACAGAGTCAGTGTCTATGTCTCAGACATGTCTGCAGGTGACAGAGTCAGGGTCTATGTCTCAGACATGTCTGCAGGTGACAGAGTCAGGGTCTATGTCTCAGACATGTCTGCAGGTGACAGAGTCAGTGTCTATGTCTCAGACATGTCTGCAGGTGACAGAGTCAGTGTCAATGTCTCAGACATGTCTGCAGGTAACAGAGTTAGTGTCTATGTCTAACATAGTGGCTCCCAACCTTCCATGTGTAACAGTATATTTGTATGTTACGTGTGTAAACTCCATTATGGATTTTTGGTGGAGATGCTCATAATTTAATGTTGACATATTCTGGATTGCATTTGCTGAATGACTGGCTTTGGCACGAGGAACTGACAGCACGTGATTAGGCGAACTTAAGCCTGGTATGAGGGGAAGTGTGTTAAGTTAAAAGAGAAAGAACTAAAAGGACACTTGACAGGTGCGGACATGTTTGTTTGTCGCTGTGTTATGGAGTTTTTGACTGTACTAGGAACTTTGAGAATTGTCGACATGTTTGTCTGAAATAGAAGTTCTGTATCCGCTAAATGACCTGACTATTTTATGTCTGAGTTGAAGATCTGCATTTCGACATATTGCTAAGTGTATTTACCACCCATCCGGTATCCATCATCATCAAGTTCCATTCAGTAAACTTCACCTTGTCGTATTGCCAGAATCGGAATTGCTTGCATATAACATTGTGATGTCTCAACAAAGGAAAAGATCCTGGGTATCTCCCCTGGGAACAACTGTGTTAAGAGCACACTTATCTTAACACAGTGTTTGTGAGACAGGGAACATAGATCTGTTTGCTTAAAAACTCTGACCTACCTATGTAGCCCAGAAACTTGTAGCAATCAACACTAATTGTAATTGTAATTGTTATTTTTGCAAAATGTAATGTCAGGTTGGTGGACGGATGGGGACATGGAGATCTCTGGCGGGGATGAGGGAAGTCTGGTGTGAAACCAATGAATCCAGGACGTGACAAGCCTATGGGTCTTTACAACAATGGCTATCAGAATGATGTGAACAAAACAGAGCCAGTAGACTATAGGTGGCGGGGAATGGATATCGTTGAAGCACTCATCAGATTCCTCATCTCAGAGTCAGAGTGTCTTTGTGGAACTGTCTCAAACCATCTGACATGGAGAAGGGGTTTAAGTACAGCCACCAGAGGCTGGAAAACAAAGTTTTGGCCAGGCCAGCCACACTGTCTTCATGGCAGTCCGAGCAAGACCACAGTCTGCCCTAGCAAGGAAAGGTGCTGAAGTCGGAGTTACCCAGCCAAAAGGCGCATCGCAAAAATCAGGGTAACACGCATTATCGCTAATGAAAAAAATGTCCTGGGTATCATCTGAACAGCGAATATTACTTCTCTTGCTGCACCAACCTGGGCTGTACAGACCGTAGATGAAGGACACGCTCAAACATCCACCACTTTTCCACCTACATAGAAGTTACTGGCCGCCAGTTTCTGTGTAATATCGCAGTGTCATAAACCCTTCATAATCTTTATTCAGAGAAGAAAACATACATGTATTCAAGAACCACAAGTCATTAATTATTTGCTAGATGATATGTGATTTTTAAATTAATAGTAATAAAAATATGTGATATAAGTGTTGTTAGTTTTTGGTTACATACGTGCTAGTTACATGAATATAGGCATACTTCGGAAATACTGTGACTTCGGTTCAAGACCAGAGCGAGTCACACCTTATTATTATTATTATTATTACTATTATTATTTCATGGTTACGTTATATATTTTTCGTCTTCCGAGCCTTCAATGGAGCATCGGTTTTAATTTTCTTCTAAAGCTTCTTCTTTGCCTTTATTGTAGGAATAATTAATATTTTAGTGGCGCTAATAAATGTCTGTAGTTTATAAGATGTTATAATGCATTTTTATGTGTATAGATGAAGAGGTGATTATACGATTACACATCGACATATTCATCATCATCATCATCATCATCATCAGGTGGCTGGCCGACTGGCGTTGGCTATTATGCTTCTCCAGATTACACGATCCTTCATGCACCCATCAGTTCAGTTGGTGATCTCCTCTCACACCATCCCGTCAGACTGTCCAGTATCATTTCTCTTGGTTTTCCTCTTGATCTTTTTCCTTCTGTTTTTCCTGCTGTTATAATATTTTCAGTGCCCCCTCTTCTCATTGCATGTCCTATGAAAGTACATTGTCTCTCTCTTATCTTTTTGACAAGGTTTTTTTGTCTCTCCAGCTCTTCTCTTACATTCTTCATTAGTTAGTTTTGTTGTCCAGAGGATTCGCAACATTCTTCCAATAAACCACATTTCTGCTGCTTCCAATGATTTTTGTGCAGACTTGCCTATTGTCCATGATTCACTTCCATATAACGAGATAGATTCAATATAACATTTTAGGACTCGTTTTCTAACATTCATTGATAAGGATGTGTTGGATAATATGTTTATTATTCTCTGAAATGCATTTTTTGCTTGGCCTATTCTAGCACAATTACACAAATGAAAAGAAACTACTCTTCTTTTAAAATAATCTTGGAACTTATATTTTTGTAAAATATAGGTTTACACAATTAGCAAAATCAACAAATGAATCATCAATTTTTATTGTTATTTATCGACTATATCGTTAACAACATAATCATTAAAATGATTTCCTTAATATTCAGATTATCTTGATTGACAGTGGAACTTCTAAAGAATAAATTTTAACCCCTTGTACATAATCATACAAAATCTCTAATCTTCATCACTAAATGATTGTGTATCTGATGTATTATACGGAATTAACTGGCAATAATTGTTGAAACATACATATTCATAAAATTCCACAATAGGTATTTGTGTGCACACATGAGCCATCATTGCATATTACCAAAACCTCTAAATCGTACCTAGACAAATATGCTACACTAGAATTATGCTTATTCGTGTACCCTTCAGTTAGCCTAATCATACCTAAGTGGGTTGGGATGTGGATCGGAGGAGTCACGGCACAGCCTTGCACGCGTCCACATGACAGAAATATAAACCACAATATTAACCTAACACTTACATGTTTATCCACAGACGAAATATTCTCTCATACGCTTTCGAACGACGACATGACCTCCCCCGATCCAGTCAGGGTACAAGATCCCGACCTATTACATTTCTGTCATGTTATCTTTATATACTGGGCCAGTAAGCTAATATTTTCTCAGAGTTGCGCACCTCTGAAAATTTACAGGTAACTTACTCATTCTTCCTACTCTTAGGATTGCCAACCAATCAAGGTAAATATAAGCGTATTTATTCCCTACATTATTACTTAGCTAACTGTTTGGCAGCACAAGACGCCACCCTCGGCTTGTCTAAAAGTTAGATATGTCTTTGTGGTTAGGCTTAATCATTTCTAGCTTTTAACTTCAAATGAGAAATGTTCGATTCTTCGTTTCACTTACATACTTAGGCACCACAGTACTGTTGTTATTATTAGTTACATTATGAATATAACACCAACGGGAATGCTGAAGTATAGTGAGATATGCCGAAATGTGACACACCGAGACAGGAAAAGTGCAAAATCCAGTAAGCATTAGGTCCCAATCGATTCGCATAATGCGATGGAATTAAAAATAACATCCAAAGTAGAAAACACATATTTATTCATTCATTTGCATGTCCCTTGAGGAACTTTGCATCCCTAACAGCACTCCTGTAGGCCTCTCGGTTGTGAGCAAGATGACCTGCTACTGATGCATCCATTTGCAGATCATCAACTATGTCTTACAGCCATCTCCGCCTTGGTCTTCCTCTCTTTTTTCCCATTATGTACCCTTCCAAGGCAGTCTTCTCTAGATTATCATGACGTTTAATATGTCCAAAATATTTAAGTTTTCTCTGTTTAATCTTCTTTACTAGCCAGCCTTCTTCAATTGTAAAACACATAAATAATGTGAAAAGCGCATTATATGTGAATCGAAATAATGCGAGGTAGGACTTCTGCTGGTTAAGTATAATATATTCAAACAATTCAGTGCTTAAAATTGCAGACTATTCAATCTAAACTTTGTGTTTTCATTTCGCTCACGATATTTAAAATTAAAGTAAGTCTCAAAGCTGATTCTACTTGCAAAGTATCCGTTTATTTCAGTGAAATAAAGCTTGTGTGTAAAACAAACATAAATAATATACACAGGCTACTCCAAATGGTTTCTTAATTTAGCACAATCAGCACACACGATATAATGAATATCTGTAGGTAATTTATGACTAGAAGATAAAATTCTTAGTGTACTCACGTACGAGGAACAGCTGAACTGTTGCACCCCTTCATCGATTACACTGGACCTGGGAATTCTACACCGAGTCACAAGCTGGAACCCAGTGGATTTGTTCCAGTACAGTTCAGGTGGGTCACAGTCAAGTTCAGGCAAGTCTGGTTTAAGAGTCAGAAACAGATTTTAAAGTTTTGTCAAATAACCAGAAACATTTCTCTGTTGTAAAGTGTAACCATTTTGTATGCGTGATCAGTGACAGTGAACACACACACGCACACACACACACACACACAAGTCAGTAAAACGCTGACAGTAAACTTTAAGATAAAATATTGTTATTTTCTAAAATCACATTCACACATCTTCTTGTTTCACACACAGTTCCTTTCCTCTTCTAGCAAAACTTTTGAACGATGATAAGGGATATAATATGACTGTCTAAAATTATATGACAATTATTAGAATCCAGGAGCCAGGGTTGGCCAAGAATTTATCCAATATATTCATGGTCATCCTGGTTACTCGGCTGATGTGCCATTTAGCTAGGCTAACAGGACAGGGTTAGCCAAGGTAATTGTAGTGAAATTTGCAGGAAGACTCACTTCTTGAATCTACAGCGAGAGCTAAAACTCTCCATCATAATACCTTCAACACGTTGACTGTGCTTCAACATCGCCACGGCACTGGCTACAGAGAACTGTGTCCCAAGCTGCAGATGATGATGACATGAAGACTTAGGTTGTAGATTTCAGTCATTATCACCTCCTTCATACTTCACATCTTAAGCTCCTCTCCTTCTATCTCTAGCTATATTTATACAGTTGGGTGGGGGGATCATCTTTCCTGTAGCCAGTTCATAAAAAACTGTCCCCACAAGACATCTACATTAACCATAATTATGGTAGAAGTTAAAAGTTAGAGAAAGAACCATCATCTTTATCCCCTGACAAAAACGGTTTTCTGTGAGGAACGCTGAAAGTGGTCATGGAGAGTCGAAGTTTAGTTGTTGGTGTAAGCAAAGAAAGGCCTTTTAATGTCTTCGTTAAACCAAGCCTGTCTGTATGATCACTAGGAGAGACTCGCGATGAATCTAAAGAAAACAGCTGATCCGTCGGTCTCTTTGATCAAGAACACACTTCCAGGCCCCACCAGTAAAAAGTCAGTTAGTTTTAGGCGGGCAGTTTTCAGTTAGCAGTTAAGTAAGGAGCTAAAGTGACCCTGTTATTAGATTGATTGACTGATTGATTGATTGATCTGAAAACTTAGCCTCGTAGCGTCACTTCTGTCCCGACATTTCCATACCCGTCCTGTCGCCTGATCCAGTATCCCCACTTATTTAGAGAAAGAGAGGGCTAGAAGACAATAGTTCATCCAGTCAAATGTGACATGAAATTTGAAAAGCTGGCCTGAGAAATATTATGCTGACTATAAACATGATTCAAAGATAGACAAAAATAGTAAACATGTTTAATATAACGTAAGTCTGTTGTTAAGATATTAGTATCAGTATCTTCAGATAAGGATAACATTCCACAATAGATATGAAAAGAAGCAATGGGACAAAGCTGCAGTTTAGTTGTGTTCTTGAAATGGGTCATCCCTTGACTTTTTTTTTTAAGATGACGAAAACAACAGGCCGTGACCCAGTGGTACTACAAACTTGATCCACCCGTAACCAGATGTGGACCATACCCCCGGCATTCAATGTGCAGGGCAGACCTCATGCATCTCGTTTAGTTAAAAAATAACGACGCTTTTGTCTTAACCAAATGTCATGTTGATCAGGGTACCTGCCAGAGGACACTTTGACCTCAGCCACTTTGATCTTAGCGAAAAACCAGATACTACACTTTGATCTTAGCCAAAAACGGATACTATACTTTGATCTTAGCCAAAAACCAGATACTATACTTTGATCTTAGCCAAAAACCAGATACTACACTTTGATCTTAGCCAAAAACCAGATACTACACTTTGATCTTAGCCAAAAACCAGATACTACACTTTGATCTTAGCCAAAAACCAGATACTACACTTTGATCTTAGCCAAAAACCAGATACTACACTTTGATCTTAGCCAAAAGGCCGAGAAGCGACCACCCCTTGACCTTGAGTGGTGTAACAGAATAAGGGAGATATTCTGTAAAAGAATAGGCGTTGTAACTCAGTACATTGTGGTCAAAGTTGTTAGCCTCTGATCAGGTGATTTTCCAAGCACAGAGCGAGTTTTATCTCCGTGCTCCTATTGGTCAGTTGGTCACAGGGTCTGGGGTTCCTTTTACACGGGACAGAGACTTCTGCTTGAAATGTGTATGATATAGATAGATGGATAAGATAGATAGATAGATAGATAGATAGATAGATAGATAGATAGATAGATAGATAGATAGATAGATAGATAGATAGATAGATAGATAGATAGATAGATAGATAGATAGAATGAGTGAATGAATGAATAATCTTTATTTTTAAAGGGTAAAGAATTGGGCACGCAGGCCCGTCTTACATTCTGCCCTTCATCACTCCATCTTTCATTCTTCCCACACACTTGATTTAGTAAAAATATACAAATTAAATTAGGAAAAACATATCAAAAGAGTGTAAGATATAACTACTACATTCAAGGTAAAAGAGAAGAAGTAATTAACCTAATAAAATAGCACTCACGCACACATACATACGCAGACATATACATAAACAAAAATACATTGTAAATACAGATCTTCTAACATATGTTTTTTTAACAGGCATTAAAATAATTTCTAACAACATCTAACACGTTGCTTTTCTAACTATGTCATTTTAGTACTTGATGGTTGACGAGCCATGTGTTGAGAGAGTGTTGGTTATTTTATGGAGGCATATAATTACAAGCAAGTAAATAATGAAACAAGTTTGAGTTAAAGGATGAAGTATTACCAATGGATTTTAAATGGTAGGGGAGGGTGTTCCAGAGCTGTACTGCAGAGTATGCAAGGCTTTTCTTGTACATATCAATCAGGGGTGCATATTGTCACCTTTCTTATTTAACTTGTATACTGAAAATATAATGAGGAATGTGAGAAAAGATATAGACAAAGAATATTACGATGCCATAACAATTGGAGGTTATGAAATACCAGAGATTAGATATGCTGATGACACAGTGTTACTATCCACAACACAAAAAGGAACGGAAAAACTAATTATGTCAGTCCGTAAGAACAGCGAAGAGCAGAACCTCTATCTTAATGCAAAGAAAACTAAATTGATGACAACTGACAAAACAAACAAGGCAGCAGAAATATGTATGACTGAGGAAATTAATGCAAAGAAAACTAAATTGATGACAACTGACAAAACAAACAAGGCAGCAGAAATATGTATCACTGAGGAAAAATTGGAAGAAGTGGAGAGTTTTGAATATCTTGGATCACTGCTAACTAATAATAGAGATACAATGAGGGAAATTAAAAGGAGGACATCTATCGCTCTTCAAAAAGTAAAACAAATAAAGAATCTGTGGAGAAGAGCAGACAGAACCACAAAAATAAGATTTTTAAGGTCATGCATCTTTCCCATCGCAACATATGCCTGTGAGACCTGGACACTTAACAAAACAGCTGAGAAACACATACATGCCTTTGAATGTAAATGCTACAGAAGAGTTCTCCAAATATCGTGGACACAAAAAAGAACAAATATAGCTATACTACAAGAGCTTAATATTGAAGAAGGCTGGCTAGTAAAGAGGATTAAAGAGAGAAAACTTAAATATTTTGGACACATTAAACGTCATGATAATTTAGAGAAGACCGTATTGGAAGGATACATAATGGGAAAAAGAAAAAGAGGACCAAAACGAAGATGGCTGCAAGAAATCGTTGACGATCTGCAAATGGACGCAGCAGCAGCAGGCCATCTTGCTCACAACCGAGAGGCCTACAGGAGTGCTGTTTGGGAGGCAAAGTTCCGCAAGGGACATGCAAATGAATGAATGAATCAATCCTGGGTTTAGGAAGAAGACAGTTTTTTAAACGCTGGCTATGTTTAGTATTATACGTAAACAGCGACCACAAATAAGGCGGAGCATTGTGCGACAGAATTCTGTGAACAAACTTAACTTTGTTAAAAATGATTCTATTTTTGAGAGGTAGAATTATGTGTTGTTTGTGCTGATCTACAGTCTGTACTGGGTGTTTGTCACAAATAAGATTTAATGTTCGCTTGTGAAGTGAGTGGAGCCTTTTTGTGTTTGAGAGTAGTGGGTGTTTGTCACAAATAAGATTTAATGCTCGCTTATGAAGTGAGTGGAGCCTTTTTGTGTTTGAGACTGAGCATCCATCCCAGATTGTGGAACAGTAATCTAAGCGTGTTTGTATGTGTGATATGTAGTATATTTTTCTTGTGTCTTTGTCGATAAAGTGTTTAATTTTGGCTAATTGGTAAACTTTCTGTGCAATCAAGTTTGTTAGGTTATGTACGTGAGAATTCCAGGTTAAATGCTGATCAATGATGAGTCCTAGGGTTTTATGTTCATGAACATTTTCTATTGCCTTAGTCCCAGCACAAAGCTGTAGAGAAGTTTTTGTTGCATTCTGCAGTTTCTGTCTTGTAGTGATGAGCATGGATTTTGTTTTGTTGGTGTTTATCAACATACCATTTTTATTACTCCATTTAATAAAACTGTTTATATCATTTTGGAGCGTTGTCTGTAGTTTATTGATGTCATAGTCACTATTGTAAACAGTACAGTCGTCAGCGAAAAGATCACATGAAGAGTGCTTTAAATGTAGTGGTAGGTCGTTAATATAGATAGCAAAGAGAAGAGGACCAAGAATGTAGCCTTGAGGAATAGCGGTATCAACCACAGATGAGCCAGATATTTTGTTTATAAAGCAAACTACTTGTTTTCTACCTGAGAGAAAAGATGTAATATATTTTGTTAGGTCAGGGGGTAATATATAGCCTTCCAGCTTTTTTGCAAGAATTTCATGATCAATCATATCGAAGGCTTTCTTAAAATCAACAAAGACAGCACCACACAATTTGTCATCATTTATATTAGACAGCCAGCTTTCTGTCATTTTAGTTAATGCTGTGTGGCAGGAGTAGTTTGGTCTAAAACCTGACTGACTGTCTATTAGTAGATTGTTTTCTTGCATGTGGAGCAGTGTTAACATTTGTATATGCTTTTCAAGCGGTTTAGATAGTGATGACAGAATGGATATGGGTCTATAGTTTGAGAGGTCACTAGTCTTTCCAGATTTAAAAAGAGGAAAAACTTTGCGAGTTTAAAAGCGTCAGGGAAATATTGTTTGTCAATGCACAAATTGTATAAGTATGTTAGTGTCTTTGTGATAACTGGCGCAGCGTAGCGTAGTATCTTGTTACTAATGTCATCACATCCTGCTGAGTTAGTGTTCTTTAAGGACCGGATGTAGTTATAAACCTCACCGACTGTGAGGAAAGGAATATTAATTTGTTTTATCTTTACACATTTACTGTTGCTGAAAGTTTTCAACACGCTTAGGTCGCAATTAGGGGTCGGTAATGAAGATTTTAGAATACTAATTTCTTCCCTAAAATGTTCACTGAAGTTAGTGCAAGTATGTTCACCATTAAGTGTTTGTGGGTCAGTTTGCTTCCTTTTATTTACAAGAGTATTAATCGCTTTCCAGATTGATTTATTATCAGTTTTGTCTTTCACTAAATTTCTGAAGTAATTTTTATTTTCCTACCTAATTAAATATTGCACCCTATTCCTAAGTGAACGATAGCTACCGAAATTTCTGCTTCTGTGAGCTTCATCCCGTTTCCTCATGAGTTGCAATATATCGGGAGTTATCCACGGGGATTCTGTTACGTGTTTTACTCTCATTTCTTTGATGGGGACATGCTTGTCAAACATATTTCGAAATATCTTGATCCAGTATTCGATAGCCTTATCTGCATTTGTTAACTGGAAAACGTACGTAAGAGGCGAAGCTTTTAGATCAGTTAAAAATAATTCCAAGTTAAAGTTTTTAAAGTTTCTATATTTGATGCTGGTATGTTTGTGTTTCGGTATTTTATACCCCTTATGTGACCACGTACAGCAGACCGGGTAGTGATCACTCAGCGACACATGAGGGACAGTACATCAGTAATGTTTCCTGGATCAGCTACATAGATATGATCTATTAGTGTTGATGATGATTCAGTTACTCTAGTAGGTTTGCTAACAATTTGGGAGAAGTTGTAAGATGTTAAAATGTTCTTCCATGTAGGATTTGGCTGATTAAGATCTATATTGAAGTCGCCTAGAATGATTATGTCCTTGAATTTATAAGTTACAGCATCATCCATCATGGTCGCAAAGTGATCATACCACTCGGCTGAAGCATTTGGATTTCGATATATAAAACTAATTAGAATTGGACTAAGATTTGATATTTTGATTTCTAGCATAATACATTCCACCTCTGATGTTTCCAGGTCTTCTCTTCTACAAAATTTAATTGTGTTAGAAATGTAAACGACTAAACCTGTCTCTAGCTTCCTAGTTGGATCGCGCCTGATCAAATTAAAACCATCTATTCGTATATCGTTGTCTGTGATGTTTTCATGTAATCTGCTTTCAGAGAAACCAAAAATATGAAAATGTTGTTGAAGTATATGTGTAACCTCAAGGAGTTTTCCTAACAAATGATAACCATTTAAGTGGCCAACACGTAGGCCATCGTGTCGCAGCCACTCCTCCATTTTCTGAGTCACTTTATAAGAATGTTAGAAATATTATATTTCAGTAAAAATAAAATAACTGGTCAGACAGACCTATTCGTGCAACAGTCAGACTTCAATCATACAATTATAGGTATACGTTTAAGCTAGTAGAGATAATGAATCTAACTAAGTTTATAATATACTGACAAATAAGTGAAAACAGTACAAAAATCAACAATGCAATGAACGTTATGTAAGTGTAAATTGTAAAAGACCTGATGACAATATTAGCTGTAAGCTAATGCTAAGAAATGTTTGTTCTGCTGTAAGAACTTCTGTTTTTTTTTTTTTGTTTTTGTTCAGTTAAATTTATCTACAGAAGTTAAAAAGTGCTGGAAGTTTCAAACTATCTAGTATCTGTATGTGGGTGTTGAGTGTTGACTGTGTAGTATTGACATCATATACGCGTGGCTCAGAGCTGCAGGACTAAACTGCATTAGATATTGTAGCTGAAAGTTCCACGGATAATGATTCGAGGTTCTTGTGTTTGTGTCCTGTACAGTTGTTGTGGTATTCCTAAATGGTGATTGTGCAGGAGTCTCCATGTTGTTCGTTGTACTAAGTGTTGGTATAATTTGTTGAGCTTGCCGTGTAGGCAGGGGCGGGAACATGGAAGCGTATAGTGGGCCAGTTGATGGAGTGGGCAATGGTAGAGAGGCAGAGGGTGATGTTTCTGAGGGTCCTTGGAGTCTTGTAGTTGGTGTAGAGTGTGTGTTTCTGGATCTATGAGATGTGGGTGGCTGTCTAAACTGTTTCTGGCTATTTGAGTGTTTTGTTATGTTCTGCTCAGTTCTTGTTGGATATTTGATATTTTTGGCAAGGATGCTGCTGCCAGTCTTGTTAAAGTGGATGTGGTCCCTGTAAAGTCGTTTTTTTGGGAGCACCGGTTGCTGAAGTAAAAAATGGCGTGTTGTTTATAAAAAAACTACTGTGTTCTGTAGACAGAATGTTTTTAGTATTTTGTTGTTTATATCCACCATGCGACGTCCAGGACCAGAACAAGGTGGAATGATGGATGAAATGTTTATGGAAGTGTTGGGGTATTTTTTCTTGATGGTGGATATCAAGTCCTGTATATCAGAGGACCGAAGACTCTGGTCGTTCTTGCTGTCATTAATGCCAACATGTACGGTCGTTCTCGTCACTCTCTGATCGACGTCAAGTAGTCTCAGTGTCTGCGTTATTTTTATAATACCAGCTCCAGGTACTGGCCTGACTGAGACAGTGTCTTCAGAGGTAACTGACATCCGCTCACCATAGATTCCTTTAAGTAAGGAATCTTCGATTATCAAATGTGTCGTATATTCATTGATGTTGTTACTGTGTTGTTGTGTATCTTGTTCTTGTTGATGTTTATGAGACTATGACTGAGGAGTGGATGTTTTGTTTGAGATTTCTGTTTGGGTTCTTGTTGCTTTATGGTTATGTAAAGTGGGGCTATCTTGTAAAGCTTGAAACTTATCACTTATCTGCACATCAATAGGGTAAACTAAATTTTCAGGTGCTACATTTATAGGGATGGCAACTGCAGTAAAACTGGTTTAAATAAATAAGGTAGACAGGTGTATGGTGCAGTTTTACAAAGTGAGGGAGGAAGTGAGCAAGGTGATAAAAAAAACGAATATAACGTATGAGAATGTATAAATGAAAAACATACAACATCCGATATTTCGGCGTGAGCCTTATTCGAGGATACATACACAACGAAATACAAACACATAGAACTTATCTGAAGAGTCTTGCTCCCAGTGAAGCAGAAATGTGTGTGGAAGAAGGAGGAGGAGGAAAAAACCCACGCTGCCTACAGACAAAAGATTCCCGATAGAGCCAATCATAACGAAAAGGCGGAGAGAGAGGAGGAGAACAAGTGGGAGAAAGGGGTGGGGAAGGCATAGAAATATGATAGCCGCTAGAGGTGTCGGGGGGGGGGGGAAGGGAGAGAGGGGAGGGAAAAGGGGACGCGGAGAGATAATGAATGAAGAACTTAAACACCTACAGGGATAAAATGTGAAACGGGTGAATAGGACAAGACCAATATGTTGGCAGAGAAGGAAATAGGATGGTGGTAGGGAGGGGTAGCATAGAGAAAGAAAGTAGAGTATAAAAAAGGCCAGTGGAAAAATAAAGAAGTTACAGAAAGCTGAAGACATTGTTAATTCCAGCTGGGTGGAGACAGCCAGTCTGGAAAATAAGGCGCTGTTCTAGGACCCTCCGAGATCGTACATCTGCGGAACAAGAGCGGATCGCACTAACAGAAATGTCCTGTTTGCCCCTGTGGTTACCAAGTCAAAAATGTTTAGCCACAGGTGTCCAGGCCCTCTTAGAAATATCATTGAGATGCTGGCGAAATCGATCTCCTAACCGTAAGCCAGTTTCCCCTATGTACTTCAAACCGCAACGTTTGCAAATGATAACATAAATGACATTTCGTGAAGTACAGGTGAAACCCTCCTGAAGTGATAACGTGGATTTAGGGAAAGAGATCTGGCTGGCCTCGACAACAAATGGACAAGTGTTACATCTACGGCGTCCACAACGTCTGGTACCATAAAAAGTGTCATCTGTCTTAAGATAACTACGAATTAAAAGGTCCCTGAGGTTCTTGTCCCGTCTGTAGGCCACCAATGGGGGTTCCCCAAAAGGTTCACGTGTATCAGGCTCGGTCTGGAGGAGGTGGAGATGGCGAAACAGTATGTTTTTAACTGCCAAGCTATGAGGGTGGTACGTGAGTACTAGTTTCACTCTGTCCGAGCTAGAGTGCGGCTTAGGGGTAAGGGCTTGTTGCCACGATATATGGCTAATGCGGTTCCAAGATGACGAGAGAACGTGGTCTGGATAGCCGCGTTGACGGAAGAAATCTAGCAATTTGTGGCCTCGATCTTGGAAATCCAAATCCTCCTTACACAAGCGTCGCAACCTAAAAAGCTGGGAAAAAGGAATAGAGTCCTTACACGAGTCCTTACTACCTTTATAGGTGTTGTGGTGCTGGTGTGTTTCTCTTTTGCAGCTCTTTGCTGTGGCGTGTGTTCTGTATTGATATCTGGTGCACTTGTGCATGAATTTACAGTCATATTGTCTGTGTCAGCAGTCACTTCTTGAATACCTGACGGAAGACGTCTAGTTTTTCTTTCTCGGATGGTAGTTCGTGTTGCCTAAATTACTATGTAGGTTTTCTGTAAGTTTGGTTGTCTTTTTTAAGGACAAATTTTTGTGCACATCTTTATACAGTGTTATTATAGGAACTAACGTGGTTGTCCTTTTTATGACAACTGTGAAATATGATTCTGTTGGAAGCTGTGCACAGACATTTTTTAAATATTGAGGTCACTATGTTTTTTTCAAGCATTAGTGTGTTTGGTAGATTTCTATGGGGATCGTGGCTCGCCCGGACAGTTTGTGTACTTTTGTTGATTTCTTCATCTCAGTCTACATTCATTGTTTCCATTGTGCAACCATTCATACACACGTTTTGGGGTTTTTTTTCCATTAAAGCGTTTCTTGTTGCATTTGCAACTCCTGACTTCTGTGATGTGTGGACTCAAAGTTAACTGTGACATTTGTCATGTATCGTGGTTGAGTTGTCATTCACGGTAGAATGGTCATGTTCGTGTAGTCGGCAACGTAGTGGTTTTGTTGTTGTTTGACTGGGTTGTTGTTATTGTTACTTATTTCAGTTACACGCATAGCAAGGCCTTCTAAGTAAAGATTATATAACTATTATTATTATTAATATTACTATTAGGTTTGCAACTAGGATTTCTATTATAAATCACTATTATTACAGATGCATAGAAATTAGATCAGAAATTATGGGAAATTCGAGAGACGACATTAATAAATCATTAGACTGACGCAGACAAAGAAACTGACGACTAGAAAAGGCAGACACAACGAAGCCGAGATAATGGAAATGCTAAAGAAAGACGCTCGAAAGTAAAAATAGTCCAATAATAATTGGTGATGACACGAGCGACAGACCCCAAACGCGTGAGAACAAGTTTCCAGAGGTAGCGAAACAGACATTAAGACTAGACGGTTTAAGGAAAGCCAAGTCTGGGTAGGAAACGGGTGGTCTGCATACCGAACACGACAAGTACAGGCAGAAATGGCCCCAGGCAATATTAACCAGACAGGTAAAAGGGATGGCGACTGCAGTAAAACTGGTTCAAATAATAAAGGTAAATATCTGTGTATGGTGCATTTATACAAAGCGGCAGAGGGAGTGAGTAAAATGAGAAAAGAAAAAACGAAAAGAAAATATATGAGTAATATGAGAATGTATAAATGAAAAACATACAACATCAGATATTGTGGCGTGAGCC
The DNA here is from genome assembly GCA_009760885.1 of Achatina immaculata. Taxonomy (NCBI): domain Eukaryota; kingdom Metazoa; phylum Mollusca; class Gastropoda; order Stylommatophora; family Achatinidae; genus Lissachatina; species Lissachatina immaculata. The sequence goes on from CM019692.1 coordinate 54,270,170, forward strand.
TTTTTCGAGGATTACATACACAAACAAGACGACATAAATTATCTTAGTGACATCCTCCTGAATAAGAAACACATACAAGAATGTGTGTCCCTTTAATTAGGCATAGAGACCACATGGGCCACAAAGAAAACCAGAAGCCAGTAGGAAATAGGAGGCGGGGAAAGGGAGAGACGGACAATAGATACTTGTAGCGCAGGTGTTGGGGGGGGGCGTGGGGAGGAAGAGGAGGAGGGAAGAAGAGTAAGAGGAAAGATAATGAAAGAATAACTAGGAACGAACAAAATGTGCCATACACATTAAAACACACGTAGCACACTAGAGACGCAAATCATATGGGGGGGGGGGGGGAAGAAAAGCAGTACCGTATCTTCACCCTTGATGTAGTGTCCTTATACACATTCATCCCGCATGATCAGGGACTTCAGGCCGTCAAGTTCTTTCTGAACAAAAGACGCAATCCCTCTATTCCTACGTCTACTATTCTGCGCCTTACATGACTTGTCCTCCAACTCAATTCTTTTGAATTCAATGGCCTTTACTTCGACCAGATTAGTGGTGTAGCCATGGGTACCAAGATGGGCCCCAGCTACGCATGTCTGTTCATGGGCCACTTCGAACACAAGGTTCTGAAAGCCTATACAGACTCTTTTCAAGCCTTCTATAGACGCCACATATATGACGGCATTGGGGTCACATCAATGCCAGAGGAAGACCTTGACAACTTTATCAGTTTTGTTAAGGAATACAATCCTGTCATTTCTTTCACCTCCCATGTGTCTTCTACTACTGCTAACTTTCTCGATATTGCCGTTACTATCGGCCCTACCGGGCTTACTATTTCTGTCCACTATAAACCTACAGACTCTCACAACTATCTCTTGTACTCTGTCTCCCATCCCAGATCATGTAAGGACTCTTTATTCCTTTTTCTCAACTTCTTAGGTTGCGACGTTTGTGTACAGAGGATGCTGACTTCCAGGACCAAGGCCATAAAATGCTAGATTTCTTCCGCCAACGCGGCTATCCAGAACATGTTCTCTCGTCTCTTGGAACCACATCGGCCATATATCGCGGCAACAAGCCCTCACCCCTAAACCTCACTGTAGCTCGGACAGAGTGAAACTAGTACTCACGTACCATCCTCATAGCTTGGCAGTTAAGAACATACTGTTTCGCCATCTCCATCTTCTCCAAACCGACCCTGATACACGTGAACTCTTTGAGGAACCCCCACTTGTGGCCTACAGACGGGACAAGAACCTCAGGGACCTTTTAATTCGTAGTCACCTTAAGACAGATGACACTTTTTATGGTACCATACGTTGCGGACACCGTAGATGCAACACTTGTCCGTTTTTGTCGAGGCCAGCCAGATCTCCTTCTTAAGTCCACGTTATCACTTCAGGAGGGCTTCACCTGCACTTCACGAAATGTTATTTATACTATTATGTGCAAACTTTGTGATATGAAGTATATAAGAGAGGCCGGTTTTCGCTTAGGAGATCGTTTTCACCAACATCTTAACAACATTTCTAAAGAGGGCTTGGACACCTCTGGCTAAACATTTTTGCCTTAGCAACCACATGGGAAAGCAGGACATTTATGTTAGTGCGATTCGCTCTTGCTCTGCTGATGTACGATCTCAGAATTTCATGAAACAGTGTCTTATTTTCTAGGCTGGCTGTCTCAAATCAGCTGTAATTAACAATGTCTTCACCTTCCTTTAACTTCTTTATTTTTCCACTTTTTCCTGCTATTTATACTTTACTTTCCTGTTTCTTTCTCTTGCTTCCCACGGCCGCCTTCTCTGGCGGCTTAAATGTGCTTATTGCCCTCCAGGCCTGGTCCTATTCACCAGTTTTATTATCTCCCTGCTTTCCTCGCCCCCACTATGATTTTCGTCTCTAGTTTTGCTTCATTTGTTTATGGCACGTTCTGTTCGTTCCTAGTTTTTCTTTCATTACCTCTCCTCTTCCCCTTCTTCACCCCCTCCTCCCTCGCCCCCCAACACCTGCTTACAAGTGTCTATTGCCCGTCTCTCCCTTTCCCCGCCTCCTATTTCCTATTTGGTTCTGGTTTCCTTTGTGGCCCCTGTGGTCTCTATGCCTAATTAAAGGGACACACATTCTTGTGTTGCATCCTATTCAGGAGGACTTCACTAAGATAACTTATATGTCGTCTTGTTTGTGTATGTAATCCTCGAAAACGGCTCACGCCGAAATATCGCATATTGTATGTTTTTCATTTATACTACATCTTACTCTCATACTTTCTATTCGTTTTTTCCCCTCGTTTTACACACTGCCTCTGCCGCTTTGTAAAACTACACCATACACCTCTGTTTACATTTATAACCTGAAAGGTGACAGTTTATGACTCGTGAACAAGATGCTTCTAGGAACAGTAGACACATAGAAGCGAGGTCAAAACGCCGATTGGTCCGAAGATAAAAAGAGGGACCGCAGAGGATCAAAAGAAAAGGAGAAAAAGATGAAATGGAGGAGAAGTGTAAACTTAGCGGGTTGCTAAGTCTACACTTGGGGATATTTTGGGGAGGGATAGACCTGAAACCCAACTGCAACCCAAGATCCATGGCCTAGGTACTACCGTACTGGGTGTCCAGGCATAAATCTATCTCGTCTACAACATAGGATCTTCCCTCATGCAGGGTATTTACATTCATTTAACCAATGACACGATATGTATTACACATTACAAAGTCAAGCAATCAAAATAGATCAAGATTTATTATACACACTACATACCATATTACGTCACACAACATTACACACGCAAGACATCAACATACATCATCATGAATGAACACGTGTGATATCAATAATAATGCATAATACTCTATTATATAACTGAATAACATTCCACACACATTAGATAGAACAGTATCAAATCAGCTGGGGATAACACAGACGAAACGAATTCAGCCCCTCTGTGCCTGCTGACTACCATAATTAATTATCATCGCCTTGTATTTCTCGATATTTATAAGCCTTCCACTTCCAAAAGCATGAACGATGACGCTTTACTCCCGGGCTGTACACTTGTGAAAACTCAGAGTGACCTTCACAGAAGGGCCAATCACCAGGACCATGACCGTCAGCAAAGAGGTCAGTCAGAAAAGAGAGAGGGAGAGGGGGGGGGTCAGTCAGGACCATAAGAAGGATGGTCAGTGCCACGTGGACGGAAAAGAGAAAGAGAAGGTAGGACCAGAACATTTGAAAAGCCATAGGTCGAGAGAAAGAAATTAAGAAAAGAGTCAAGAGGTCCCCGACTCAATAGTGCACTAGAAGACCACTAGATTAGTTGGGGACGAAGAGTACTAATTCTATGACACGTAGACTCTCAGACTGAGGTACAGATAAATCGAGACTAAGAGAACTTGGCTCCGAGACGTAGATAAGTATGACAAAGTGAAGAACTTACGAGCTATGAGCATTAGTGAATAGAAGTCAATGCTAGGCAGCTGTGTTAATATGACGTGATTCATTGTTTTATGGCTTTTCTTGTGTAGTGTCTGATGAAACTAACAACATGTTACAAGAGATACTGATATAGAAGTAACAATAAATTGTGTAATTTATCAGGTCAGACGAAGGGACTTCATCGTATCTGTGTAGAGTGCAGTCATCCTGACCGCGTCTACTCTTCGTTCATGGACAGTGAAGTTATTATTTGTATGAAAATGTTTATAGTATTGAAAAATATCAAACAATATAAACAGTAAAAGAACAATATTCCAATCAACAGTCTACGACCAACAAACTACAATTAACACATATAAATGTTTAAACACCTTGTATATAACAGTTCCGAGTCTTAGTGTTGCAGCTGAATCAACAACCACCATAACAGTGCTGTACAGTATTCAAGAAAGTAATAATGATTCAGTGGAAACTTATGTGTAAAAAAAAACCAGCTCACACAGGTCTGAAAGAAAATATTTTCACAGAACTAGGCTGAGGATAAAAGTAGAGAACAGCATAATACGCTATCTTGGACTACTACATGTAAACGTCCGATTCTGAACCTTTTATGCCTCATGTTTCAGCCTGTGTTATCTTCAACATTAACTCTATTTATCTAGTGTTGTCTGCTGAGGGGCTCATAAAAGGTGGTTATGTCTTGATTCTGCCACGCTGATTTAAGATCACTTTTTTGAGGTACACTCTACTCCAGGTTATTCTCACAGGGTTACTCTACTCAAGGTTATTCTCATATGGTTACACTACTTCAGATTATTCTCATATGGTCATACTACTCCAGATTATTCTCATATTATCACACTCATTCATTCATTTGCATGTCCCTTGCGGAACTTTGCCTCCCAAACAGCACTCCTGTAGGCCTCTCGGTTGTGAGCAAGACGGCCTGCTGCTGCTGCGTCCATTTGCAGATCGTCAACGATTTCTTGCAGCCATCTTCGTTTTGGTCTTCCTCTTTTTCTTTTTCCCATTATGTATCCTTCCAATATGGTCTTCTCTAAATTATCATGACGTTTAATGTGTCCAAAATATTTAAGTTTTCTCTCTTTAATCCTCTTTACTAGCCAGCCTTCTTCAATATTAAGCTCTTGTAGTATAGCTATATTTGTTCTTTTTTGTGTCCACGATATTTATAGAACTCTTCTGTAGCATTTATGTGTTTCTCAGTTGTTTTGTTAAGTGTCCAGGTCTCATAGGCATATGTTGCGATGGGAAAGATGCATGACCTTAAAAATCTTATTTTTGTAGTTCTGTCTGCTCTTCTCCACAGATTCTTTATTTGTTTTACTTTCTGAAGAGCGATAGATGTCCTCCTTTTAATTTCCCTCATTGTATCTTCATTATTAGTTAGCAGTGATCCAAGATATTCAAAACTCTCCACTTCTTCCAGTTTGTCCTCAGTGATATATATTTCAGCTGCCTTGTTTGTTTTGTCAGTTGTCATCAATTTAGTTTCCTTTGCGTTAAGATAGAGGTTCTGCTCTTCACTGTTCTTACAGACTGACATAATTAGTTTTTCTATTCCTTTTTGTGTTGTGGATAGTAACACTGTGTCATCAGCATATCTAATCTCTGGTATTTCATAACCTCCAATTGTTATGGCATCGTAATATTCTTTGTCTACATTTTCTCTAAGATTCCTCATTATATTTTCAGTATACACGTTAAATAAGTAAGGTGACAATATGTACCCCTGACGGACTCCTTGTTTTATGTCAAACCAAGTTGTTGTTTCACCATTTATTCTTACTGTGGTGCCAACGCACTGAAATACAATGACATCTAATCTCCCCGTTTGTGCCAATGCACTGAACTATCATGACTTATAACTCATCTTGTGCCAACGCACTGAAATATCCTAACATAGCTCCCCATTGTGCCAATGCACTGAAATATCAGCAGGAATCAGCCAAATCTCCCAACACACCGATAATGATATGAATGCACAGCACATATTATACATTCCACACACATTAAATAGAACAGTATGAAATCAGCTGGGGATAACACAGACGAAACGAATTCAGCCCCTATTCCTGCTCCAGGTTATTCTCATATGGTCATACTACTCCAGGTTATTGTCATATTGTCACACTACTCCAGGTTATTCTCATATGGTTACACTACTCCAGGTTATTCTCATATGGTCATACTACTCCAGGGTATTCTCATATTGTCACATTACTCAAGGTTATTCTCATATGGTCACATTACTCCAGGTTATTCTCATACGGTTAAACTACTCCAGGTTATTCTCATATTGTCACACTTCTGCAGGTTATTTTTATATTGTCACATTATTCCAGGTTCTTCTCATATGGTTAAACTACTCCAGGTTATTCTCATATGGTCATACTACTCCAGATTATTCTCATATTGTCACATTACTCCAGGTTGTTCTCATTTGGTCACACTACTTCAGGCTATTCTCATATGGTCACATTATTTCAGGCTATTCTCATTTGGTCACACTACTTCAGGGTATTCTCATATGGTCACTCTACTTCAGGGTATTCTCATATGGTCACACTACTTCAGGCTATTCTCATATGGTTGCACTACTACAGGTTATTCTAAAAGGGTCAATAACTCCTCTTGGTATCAGTCTTCTTCATGGTGATAATCATGGGATCATTCTTCTTTCTTTACCTTTCATTACATCCCTTTCCCTACATTTCCTGTCATTTGAAGCGTTAATTAGACATTAATATAATTTACTGTGATTTTTATCAAAGAGAATATCTGGTTAATCAAGAGAAGGCGTTAAATATGTTTTATTTAACGTTCATTTTGCATTATAAAAATACAATTGAAATTAAATAATAAAAGGAAGCAAGGAAGGATATATATATATATATATATATATATATATATATATATATATATATATATATATATATAAGAAGCTGTCTCCACCAGATCTTTACTCTCAGAATAATACTTGAAGAACGTATTGAAAAGCACAAACCATTAATACTGAACTTCATAGATTTTAAAAAGGCATTTGATAGCATACACAGAAATTCATTATGGAGAATTTTAAGTCTGTATGGAATATCATCTAAAATTGTCAACACCATTAATGACCTCTATAATGGATATGTTTATGCAGTCAAGACAGAAGAAGGGACGAGTGAATGGTTCCAGATTGAAACAGGTGTGAAACAAGGATGTATATGTCTCCTTTACCTTTTGGAATTACAATAGACTTCATAATGAAAAATGCTGCACTAGGTAACACAGGTATTGACTGTGTACATGGAACCCAACTAGAAGATCTTGATTTTTCTGATGGCATAATTCTTATCAGTAATAATGTGAATTGCATGTAAGAAAAAACAGATAGTCTGTCTTCACTGGCTAGCAAAATAGGACTTGAAATTAACAAGGACAAAACAAAAATAATGAAAATTCCCATTAATCAAAATGGAAAAAATACACATAGAAGGGACAGATATTGAAGAAATCAATCAATTTGCATACCTTGGCAGCTACATAGAACAGGGTGGTGACACTAGAAAAGAAGTTAGGATCAGAATTGCAAAGGCAGCATCAATCTTCAAGAATCTTGAGAACATATGGAATTCAAAAGTTATAAGCACAAAAACCAAGTTAAGACTATTCAATTCAAATATAATATCCACCCTCATTTATGCATGTGAAAGCTGGAAAACAACTAAAGAAATAGAAAAGAAATTAGACTCTTTTGAAAACAAATGCCTAAGGAAAATACTCGGTATAAAGTGGAACGAATCAAGAACAATGCAGAGATAAGACAGATGACTGAACAACAACCAGTCTCGTGGGTGATCAGGAAAAGGAAATGAACATATGCTGGTCACGTGATGAGAAGAAATGATCAGAGAATCCCAAAACAAGCTATTAAGTGGAACACAACAGGCCAAAGAAAAAGAGGCAGACCGCGTGAAACTCTGAGGAGGACATTTTTAAGAGAGGTCAAATTAACAGGCGTAAAATCCTTTGATGAGGTTGAAAGACTCGCCGAAGACAGGAAAAATTGGCGAACTACTTTGCGAGCCCTATGTGACGTTTAACGGCACGGGAATGATATAAGATATAAGAAGATATATATATATATATATATATATATATATATATATATATATATATAGAGAGAGAGAGAGAGAGAGTTAGGAGTGAATGAGTGAGAGAGAGAGCATTTTTATGGTACAAGAGAGATGTTGTAACAATAGTTTTTACTAATCAAGACGTGCAGGTAAACAAACAGTGTTTACAATTCTGACATAACTAAAATACAAATAAATAAATACAGGAAAATAGACTTACTAGTCACGGGAACTGTGAATGACCAGCTTCTCGAACACGGATCTTTAAGTTTTATCTGTACCACGTCATCAATATGATTGTCCCATACCGAGATATTGTAACTGAAGGATGAATACAAGTATGGCGGAGTACCAACTTCTGACTGATCGCTGTATCTCCATGAGATGTTGCCAAAGCTGGTGAATGATGTGTACAGAGACGTGGATTCACCGCTGACCACAAAATTATTATTTATGATGTCTTGTACAGAGTAAGCTTTATAGTATTCTACTACCGTTGTGGCATAGGGATAATCTACAGAAAAGAATCAAAGTTAATAATTAGCAAAATATTAAATCTAGACTGTGCTTGTCTCTTTTTCATCACACAGGAAATCTGTTATTTAAAATAAGAATAATAAACTTATGCACACGTTTTTACAGTTTTGTGAGAGTAAATCTTTAATTCACCAAAGTTAGATATGTTGAACGTTTTATCTTTTATAAAATATAAAGTAAATAATAAAGAGAAACTAAAAGATTCCTGTTCTTTCTTTGTCAGTATAATTTTTCTTTATTGAAATCTTCCAAAGCAGCTGCTCAGAATATCTGATGAGAAGAAAGAAGAGATAGCTTGTTGATGAGAACAGAGAAGAGATAGCTTTTTGATGAGAACAGAGAAAAGAGAGTTTGTTGATGAGAACAGAGAAGGGATAGCTTGTTGATGAGAACAGAGAAGAGATAGATTGTGTATTGTGGGAGAAAAATAGTAGACTAACGCGAACTAAATATCAAGGTTGGGGATTGTGGGAGAAAAACAGTAGACTATCACGAACTAAATATCAAGGTTGTGTATTGTGGGAGAAAAATAGTAGACTATCACGAACTAAATATCAAGATCGTGTATTGTGGGAGAAAAATAGACTATCACGAACTAAATATCAAGGTTGGGGATTGTGAGAGAAAAATAGTAGACTATCACGAACTAAATATCAAGGTTGGGTATTGTGGAAAAAAAAAATAGACTAGCACAAACTAAGTAGTAAAGAGGAGCTACTCTGTATGAGATCACACTGGCAGGAGGTCAGTAAATTATTGCTGGTTAGACCTCTAAACAACGTGAAAGAAAAACAGTAGACTATCACGAACTAAATATCAAGGTTGTGTATTGTGGGAGAAAAATAGTAGACTATCACGAACTAAATATCAAGGTTGTGTATTGTGGGAGAAAAATAGTAGACTATCACGAACTAAATATCAAGGTTGGGGATTGTGAGAGAAAAATAGTAGACTATCACGAACTAAATATCAATGTTGGTTATTGTGAAAAAAAAATAGACTAGCACAAACTAAGTAGTAAAGAGGAGCTACTCTGTACGAGATCACACTGGCAGGAGGTCAGTAAATTATTGCTGGTTAGACCTCTAAACAACGTGAAAGAAATGCTTCACATAAATCAGCAGCGGTAGTACAAAAGTACGTGATCATCTTTTGTGTGTATTAAAGTACAAGAGTTATACATGTGATAGATTGACGTTTTTCTCGTGGCTGTGTAGTTTGCTGAGGATATTAGAATCGAATTTAGTAAGATTGAAACGTGCATATTTTTTGTGAGAAACCCTGTTGTTGTGGTCAAACAGTTATAGACCACAACTCACCTGTTTATGCTTGCAAGGAAAAAAGGTACCTCCGTGTTCCCACTGAGAACTCAGTCACGTGGATCTGAGTGGCTGGATGTAGGAATGAGTTTTCGGTGTGTCTATTGGCATATCGAACTCAAGCCACTGCCAAGTCCACTGACCTTTGCACTACCACGAATAACAGACAATATACTACAAAATGAGAATCTTTTTCAACTGTCTAGCTATCTCAGTCGTTAGAGTATGAGTTTCTTGATGTGGGGATTATAGGTTGGATCCCCAAAGGTGATGGAAGTTTTTTTTTTACGTTTTAAAGTTACAGTTTAGATTATCACACTATTTATTTGTCTTTAA
>CM019692.1:54280049-54309202 GCA_009760885.1 Achatina immaculata
AACCTCCAATTGTTATGGCATCGTAATATTATTTGTCTACATCTTCTCTAACATTCCTCATTACATTTTCAGTATAGAAGTTAAATAAGAAAGGCGACAATATGCCTTTGAGTGGTCTATACAGTATAAATATAAATTCATATTAAACTCTCTGCACTTCTCTATTATTTCCGGCCGGAGACACCCCTGTCACCCAGCTGTAGAAATGGGTAACCGACTTCTTCTGGAGTTGGGGAAGGAAAGGCGGCCAGGCGTGATACTGGCCATAACACCCTCTAGTGTGCTGACAGGTCAAGGAAAATATGGGCACTAACACCGTATCCTTATGTGCCTCTAAGGCATGACAGGATTACCTTTACCTTTACCTTATTTCTCTGTTATTAATCTTATATTGATTATATGATTTCTTGATCCTCTTCCTTGCCTGAAACCAGTTTGGACCGACTAATCAGGGCAACAGTTCTGTAGTTTGTGCACAATTTCAGTTTACCCTTTTTTTGGCAATTGTATGAATACAGTTCTTTTCCGTTCTTTTGGCCAAATCCTGATTGCCACATCTTTTTAAATAGAGAATGATAGATTGTTGCACATTCCTTTCCTCCTGTTTTATAAGTTCAGCTGTTATATCATCACATCCTAGATTCTTTATTGCCCATAAAACTTCTTCTATTGTCGGTTCGGGTTCTTTCTCCTCCAATAATAATTCACACTGTTGATTTCTGCTTTCGCAGTCGGTTGTTTCATACATTTCTCTGCAATATACCTTCCATCTTTCTAGAATTTCCTCTGTCTCTGTCAAGGTATTCCCCATCTCATCACAAATTATATTTAGCTTAGTTGTGACATTTCTCGTCAATGTCTTCATTTCTTTAAACATTTCACTATCTCTTCCACACTTCTGATGTTCTTCTATTCTTTCACAACAATCTTGTAAGTATTGTTTTTTGTCTTTTCTTATGTTTCTTCGTACTTCTTTTGTTAAACATTTATATTTCTCTTTGTTGTTGTTTGTCACTTTCCATTGTGTCTTCATTTCTCTACGTTGTTTTATCAGTTCTAGTATGAGAAGGGGAAGAGATGAGAGAACCGTCTTTCTGGCATGGCCGACCAGTGGGGCTGGTTCCAGCGCATCGAGGATGGAGGGAGAGAGACAACCATGGAAGTAAAGAGAATGAACGATTTCACTTTAGTCTTGTGATTTGTTTTTGTGAGGTAAGGCGCGAGTTTAAAATGTGTGCCGTTCTTAGTATATATTGTGTATATGTGCCTAATCGAGATAGAGTTGTAGTTTTGTGTTATAAATCAAAGTTATCGCACCACCTCTGTAATGTTGTTTTCGTGAAGGATCTGGGAGTAGACGTAAATTGTGTTGTTATTATTAATATAAAAATAGGTAATCGAGACCAGATTGCTGGTTAGAATGTGTATACTTTTCATTAGAGGTATCGAGTGCACTTATAAGGGCACTGCATATGTTCATTGATTATGTGAGTATCATTTTTCATTGTATTGATTATATGATGATTATAATGATGATTATATGCTTGTATAGTGAGGTTGAGCGTGACAAGGAGCTATGGAAGAAGGAAGGAAGGAGACGGTTGCCCAGGCAACAGAATAGTATTGAATTAAGATAGGACGCCACCAGGTGCAGAATGCACCGACGACCAAGGCCGTATGGTAGAGAGTGCGGAGGAAAAGTAGAGAAGGGAGAGATATAAGGGAGAGATATAAGGGAGAGATATAAGGGAGAGATATAAGGGAGAGATATAAGGGAGAGATATAAGGGAGAGATATAAGGGAGAGATATAAGGGAGAGATATAATGAGCTACCAGGTGCACGGGCACCGATGACCAAAGTCAGAAGGTAGAGGATAGAGGGAGAAGAAGTGGGACTAGAAGAAAGGTAGGAACCCAAGAAACAGCTGATCTATATATATGGAACTAGTAGAAAAGGAACTCATGATTGAGACAATCAGACAATTGACATTAATGAACCATGCTATTATTGGTATTGATCATTGACAGTTATGTTGTGTCATGTACTCTGTGCTGTAGTCCTGTTCTGTCATTCTCGTGTATTAAACAGCGTGAGCTGGAACTTGTTTTGAAACTTTTAGTTCTAGGTTTTCATTGATATATATTCAGCTGTTTCTGTGTGCGGTGTACGTGGATAATTAACATCTTAGATAATGATGGCTGTCCCAATATGGCAAGTCTGACACAGGTAGATAGAGAGAGAACTTACACAATACGTGAAGTACCTTATTACATCATAAGAACCAAGGATAATCGCAGGTAGAGAGAGGTAACACGGGTAGAGAGGTCAAGGACCTGGGAAGAGATCTGGGAAGGGGAATTAATGTTCGACCCACATTTGTACAACAGTTCGGGGTTTGAAGTAAAATACTCCATTATAAGCTGAGAGATGTAGCACTAATCTTACATACAAGTTTACATTATGAAATAAGAGATGTAGCACCAATTATTCTAAAAGTTTAAACTAATGTGCCTGCTGTAATCCATCTATTCTTTTGTGTTTCCTTTAATGGAACCATGTCTTTAGCTGTTGTTTTTAAGATATCTCTGGCCTGTGTATCTAAATCATCTGGTGTCATGTCCTACTGTACAGCCATCAGGCTTTTGAAACGGTTCATCACTTCTATACCTTATTGCTCTGGTATTTTTGTAAGATCAAAGGGGAGTGGTCTTGAACCAGTAACTGTCTTTTTTTATCTTTATCTTCATGTCTGCTATTAATAACTCATGGTCCGTGTCACAATCAGCACCTGGTAAAGTTTTTGCTGATGTTATACTTGATCTCAAAGTGAAACATAATGAGGTCATTAAAATGCTTGAAGACATCAATATAGACGGCAAGTACCTGAGGAGTGTAAGACATCTATACTGACAGCAAGAAGCAGCAATTAGAGTTGAAAATGGAACTTGAAAGTGTCAGACTATGGAGCAAGGGGTGCGACAAGGATGTGTACTATCTCCGGACCTATTTCTCTGTACAGCGAGAATGTTCTAAGAACAATCATCACAGAACCAGACATAAAAATTGGAGGATACAATATTAACAACCTTCGGTACGCTGACGACACGATACTGATGGCTAAGAACCAACAAGACCTGCGGGATCTCTTGGATAAAGTCGCCAAAGAAAGTGAACAGAAAGGCCTTACTTTGAACATCAAGCTGACAGAGACTATGGTTATATCTAAGAAACAGAATCCACCAGCATGCAGTATTAAATTAAACGGAACTGTTCTAAAGCAGGTGCAGAAATTCAAATACCTTGGAGCAGTAATAACTTCAGATGGGAAATGCAGAACAGAAATTAGCAACATAATAGGCGAGGCGGGGGCTGCATTTCAGAGAATGAGAGACCTGTTGTCCAACACATCCTTGTCAGTGAATGTTGGAAAACGAGTCCTGAGATGCTATATTGAAGCTGTCTTGTTATATGGAAGTGAGTGTTGGACAGTGGGCAGGTCTGTACAAAAATCATTGGAAGCAGCAGAAATGTGATTTATTAGAAGAATGTTGCGAATCCCCTGGACAGCAAAAATAACTAATGAAGAATGTATGAGAAGAGCTGGAGAGACAAAAACCTTGTCAAAAAGATAAGAGAGATACAATGTACTTTCATAGGACATGCAATGAGAAGATGGGTCATTGAGAATATTATAACAACAGGAAAAATAGAAGGAAGATGATCAAAAGGAAGACCAAGAGAAATGATATTGGACAGTCTGACAGGATGGTGTGAGAGGAGATCACCAACTGAGCTGATGGCCTGCATGAAGGATAGTGTACTCTGGAGAAACATAATAGCCAACGCCAGTCGGCACGACACATGATGATGATGATGATACTTGATCCCTACCTTCTTTCCACTAAAATGTAATCTATTTGGTTGTTGGTTTTCCCATCAGCTGATGTCCATGTGTTAAGTCTTCTTGGATGTTGTTTAAAAAGTGTTTTAGCAATCATTAGCTCATTTTCCATGCAAAGAGCCATTAGATTATTACCTGCCTCATTTCTATGTCCTATACTAAATGTTCCTACAACATGTCCTTCATCTTCTGCTCTTTCTGTACCAATCGTTGGGTTAAAATCCCCCGTTATTAATACAATATCATTTTTCCATACCTGGTCTATCTTCGTTTGCAGTGTGTTATAAAAGTCTTCTATTACCTCTTCTTCTGCTGCTGATGTAGGTGCATATATCTGGATGATTGGTAAATTTCTAAGAGTGCCCTTAAGTCTGATTGTGAGGATTCTGTCACTTACTGGATTGTAACCTAGTAATGCTTTTGATGTTGATTTGTCCAAGTAAAAAGCCACTCCATTCTTTCCTCCTAATTCTCCACCAGAGTATATAAAGATATTATCATTCTCGCTCTTAAAGTGTCCTGATCCTTTCCATTGATGTTCGCAGATTCCCAAAATGTGTATCCGCGTTCTTTTCATCTCGTCACTTATTACTTGATACTTCCCCTCATACATACTTCTTACTTTCCATGTTCCTACTCTTATTTTTCTTTTTAGTTTGATGCAGGGGTTTTCCTTGGTAACACTGTCAGGATTTTGTCCGTCATCACAATTACTAGTACTGACCTCTGTCTCACACTCTTCCTCAGTGTTAAAATTAGATCTATCTGGCCTAGGGGACTCACCACCAGATCTTTTTCATATTTGACTTTCTATGTTGCTGTTTGGGTTTCTTGGTATATTTCCAGAAGATAGTTTACCATTGCTTTCCTTCCGGGCAGTGACTGTAATAGTCAGTGATCGTAGCCATTATCCCTACATTGAGATCATCTGCCTACCATGATATTATGGTGATCATAACCAACATTATAACACACAGATTCACAAATATGGCATCACATAATTATAGCAGTCATATTCACAAAGATGATGTCACATAATTATAGCAGTCAGATTCACAAAGATGATATCACATAATTATAGCAGTCAGGTTTACAAAGATGATATCACATAATTATAGCAGTCAGGTTCACAAAGATGATATCACATAATTATAGCAGTCAGGTTCACAAAGATGATATCACACAATGTACAAGAACACCTACCTCAGAGATACGTAACTACCTCCTGACATCTCAGCATATCAAGAAGAAAGCTCATGGCTGCCACCAGAGTGTCCCTGTTGTAACCCACGTCCTATATACACCCATACTGAGGCAGATTAACCCAGGGGTTAAGCTAAGACACTGCTGGCGAGAATTCGCAATCAAGATGAGGTCCCTAAAGTTGATACTAGTTTCAGGTACAGGACCGACTTCATGTTATTATACAGAAGGGCCGTGAATAGCGAGATTGGGCACATGGAGCAGTTGGACTTTTGGTTCCAGCATCACTGTGGGTCTTCCGATACGGTAATATATACAGCTGCTGTTAAGCCAGTCAGCTGTGACAAGCCTAACATGGCTTTACTGTCCAGGGTTGTTCTAAGGATTGTAATAGCCGGAGGTGTGGTGGGGATATGCTCTCCACTCCAATTAAATGTCTCCAAGGCGTGCGTCTCAAATAGCCTATGACAGTTCACGTCCAGCTCCTGGCCTTCTCGTAGCAGAACTGTTCAAACTGACAGGAGAAGAGGCAAAGGCGAATATCTGGCGCCTGGAAACCAGAAGTTTCTGGTAGATAAGAATCTTGTTTTGTAGCTCATCGAAAACCTGCTGCTGGCGAGATTCTTCAGCTGCCGTGCGTGGGAAAAAACTCCTCCCGGCCAATGAAGAAAAATGCCATTAAGGTTGCAGCGCAGAGTCGACGTGGAAAATATGAAGGAAAGGATTAATTGAAGTAGCCAGTAGTATCGAAGTCAGTATTACTCAAGTCAGGGCACCTCTACTCTAGAGGCCGGCCACGTCCTATATACACCCATACTGGGGCAGATTAACCCAGAGGTTAAGCTAAGACACTGCTTGCAAGATTTTTCAGATGTCGTGCGTGGAGTGAAACTCAGCCGGCCAAAGAAGAAAATGTGAAAAAGCGATTAGGGTTGCCGTGCGGCACCGCTGTGAAAAAGTGATGGAAAGGATAAAGTGAAGCTTAATCGGTATGTCCAGTAGCCTCGCGGCGAGAGCTACTCATACCATGGCATCTCTGCTCTAGAGGCCAGCCACGTTCGATATACACCCATACTGGTAAAATATGCCTAAACCGGCTTAAACCAGGGGTGAAACTTGATGACTTCTCATGTCACGATACCTCCGCTCTAGAGGTCGGTCACGTCATAAACACGCCCACACTGGGAAACTATGTCTAAACCGGCTCAACCCAGGGGTGAAATTTACTAGTGGCGAGGATTCGTCCTCCTGGACAAAAGCTCCGTCCTGGCCTGGGGGTCTCACCACCAGATTTTTTTCATATTTGACTTTCCATGTTGCTGTTTGGGTTTCTTGGTATATTTCCAGAAGATAGTTTACCACTGCTTTCCTTCCGGGCAGTGACTGTACTAGTCAGTGATCGTAACCATTATCCCTACATTGAGATCAACTGCCTACCATTATAGAATACTGACCATAACCACCATTATAACACTCAGATTCACAAATATGGCATCACATAATTATAATAGTCAGGTTCACAATGGTGATATCACATAATTATAACATTCAGTTTCACAAAGATGATATCACATAATTATAGCAGTCAGGTTCACAAAGATGATATCACATAATGCACAAGAACACCTACCTCAGAGATACGTAACTACCTCCTGACATCTAAGCATATCAAGAAGAAAGCTCATGGCTGCCACCAGAGTGTCCCTGGTGCACCCCAAGACCACTCTCATTGCCTCGTTCTGTACACGCTCTAGTTTATTCAGCTGTGCATTGGACAGAGTGGGCAGACCAAGACCATACTCCAATGATGGCAGTACCAGCGCATGCTTCAGCAAGATGAGAGTGCGCTGTGGAACACCCGCTGCGGCCATTATCCTAACTGCTCCCAGCGCTTTCCTGGCTTTGTGCTCAGGTAAAGGCACACATCAGGGCTGCTGTCATAAAGGATCATCCTCTCCATAAAGAGTTGGGCTTGATAAAGGGAGACGCATCCAACAGGGCAGATCCTGGGTGGTGGAGGCGGAGGATGCAATAAAGTGAATTCGCAATCAAGATGAGGTCCCTAAAGTTGATGACTGGTTACAGGTACATGACCGACTTCATGTTATTATACAGAAGGGCCGTGAATATCGAGATTGGGCACATGGAGCATTTGGACTTTTGGTTCCAGCATCACTGTGTGTCTTCCGACACGATAATATATACAGATGGTTGAGTGACTCCAAACAAAAGAAGTGGTTGGGGTTTGTTGCCTACCGAAATGGAAGAGTAGAGGCACAGGGTTCGGGACCCTTTGAAGTCACAACTTCAAACATGGGAAAGGAAATATTGAGGTGGTGTGGCGGCAATGGAATGGTTAGTTGCTCATGATGTGGTCATTGTGACGGATTCATAGAGTATTCTTCATAAGATTGAGAAGAATTTGCTTCGAACAGAATGGGCTCAATTGTTAAGCCAGTCAGCTGTGACAAGCTTAACGTGGCTTTACTGTCTAGGGCTTTTCTAAGGACTATAATAGCCGAAGGTGGGGTGGGGATATGCTCTCCACTCCAATTAAATATCTCCAAGGTGTGCGTTTCAAATAGCCTCTGACAATCCACGTTAAGCTCCTGGCTTCTCGTAGCAGAACTGTTCAAACTGACAGGAGAAGGGGCAAAGGCGAATATCTGGCGTCTGGAAACCAGACGTTTCGGGTAGATAAGAATCTTGTTACGTAGCTCATCGAAAACCCGCTGCTGGCGAGATTCTTCAGCTGCCGTGCGTGGAAAAAACCTCCTCCTGGCCAGTGAAGAAAAATGCGATTAGGGTTGCCGCACAGAGTCGCCGTGGAAAATGTGAAGGAAAGGATTAAGTGAAGTAGCCAGTAGTATCGAGGTCAGTACTACTCAAGTCACGGCACCTCTGCTCTAGAGGCCGGCCACGTCCTATATACACCCATACTGGGGCAGATTAACCCAGGGGTTAAGCTAAGACATTGCTGGCGAGATTCTTCAGATGTCGTGCATGGAGTGAAACTCTACCCGGCCAATGAAGAAAATGCGAAAAAGCAATTAGGGTTGCCGTGCGGCACCGCTGTGAAAAAGTGATGGAAAGGATAAAGTGAAGCTTAATCGGTATGTTCAGTAGTCTCCCGGCGAGAGCTACTCATACCATGGCACCTCTGCTCTAGAGGCCGGCCAAGTCCGATATACACCCATACTGGTGAATTATGCCTAAACCGGCTTAACCCAGGAGTGAAACTTACTAGTGGCGAGGATTCGTCCTCCTGGACATAAGCTCCGTCCTGGTCACAACTAGGAAGGGTAGCGGCCACGACCACAAAATATGGAAGTCGGAGATACTGGACCAGTGCAGTCTAGATAAGCAACCACCTCTCACCCGACGGGGATGTATGCGTATCCTAATCACGCTTAAGTTTTCCGGTGAGAAAGTCCAACGCTGCACTGGGTGATCAACCACCCCTCACCCGGCGGGGATATGCTGATATCCAGACCACGTCGAGGTTTTCTGGTGAGAAAGTCCAACTCTAGATTAAACTGGTGCGACGAAAAAAAAAACGGTGTCACGCAATTCTGCTTCTGCGACCCACCAAGAATTCAGGCCCAAGTCCCGCGATACTCTGAACCTATTGTGATCCTCTTGGGAATCTCTTTTGGGCTTCTCTGGCACCACAGTAGGACCACCGGACACATCGAGGACCAGAGGATTAAATTCAGCAGGATCACGGGGCGATCTTGGTGGTAGAAGCGAACGAAGAAGAAGAAGAAGACTGTCCAGGGCATGTTTCTATTCAGTACATGACAATGATATGGCGGACAGACTTGCTGGACAAGGTAAAATAAATGGCAGAGTGACAATGGACAGGGGGACATTGCTAAGGCTGTACTGGAGAGACTGAGGGAAAACAAAGAGCGGGAATGGAAGAACAATGTAGATGTGAAAAGACTGTTGGAGCTAGAACAAATTAAAGGTGCTGGCGGGAAATCTGAACTGTGTGACAGAAAACGCATCGTAAACAACCAACATTTGGCATGAACTATTAGCAGACATTCTCTTTGATGGATGCTGCGGCATACGAGAGAGCATTTATGGAGTTGCCGTGAATGAAGTGAAGGCGGAGTCTGAATTTTTAACTTTGAACTTTGCACTTCTCATCTAAGCAAGTTATATTCTTTCTTTTTTCACACTGTAATTAAAAATAAACGTAGTGCCACAGAAAACAGGAATAATGTTATTACTTCTTTGTTTATTTCTACAGAATATGTTAGCGAACATTTCTCTGTTTATTTCAATTTGTGATTTATCTGGTATATTTTATATTATCCAAATTTGACAATCGTGCACCCGATGTTCCTTTCGTATACACAGCAGACTTTCATTCTGTACACACAGCAGAGTTTGATTCTGTACACGCAGCAGACTTTCATTCTGTATACACAGCACTTTCATTCTGTACACGCAGCAGGCTTTCATTCTGTATACACAGCAGACTTTCATTCTGTACACGCAGCAGACTTTCATTCTGTATACACAGCACTTTCATTCTCTACACGCATCAGGCTTTCATTCTGTATACACAGCAGACTTTCATTCTCTACACGCAGCAGACTTTCATTCTATATACACAGCAGACTTTCATTCTCTACATACAGCAGACTTTCTCTCGTACACACACTGTCCCACATGTTCATACCCACACACTAGCGAGTACACTCATATACACATTTGCGCACATGTCCACACTGACGCACATATTCACATACCCACACTCGAACATATACTCACATACATACACACACTCGCGCAGGTACGCACCTACACATAAATATATAAACTCTAATACTATCTCCCTAATATCATGGACACCGAAAAGAACAAGTATATTCATACTACAAGAACTTAATATTGAAGAAGGCTGGCTTGTAAAGAGGATTAAACAGAGAAAGCTTACGCATTTTGGACACATTAAACGTCATGACAATCTAGAGAAGATCGTCTTAGAAGGATACATAATGGCAAAGAGAGGAAGACCAAGGCGAAGATGGCTGCAAGACATCGTTGAAAATCTGGAAACAGATGCATCAGCAGAAGGGCATCTTCCTTACAACCGATAGGCCTACAGGAGAGCTGTTAGGGAGGCAAAGTTCCACAAGGGACATACAAAAGACTGACTGATTATTTCCTTAACTTTAAAAGACACTCTTTTACTATTCTTCCTTATCTCCTAAAAACTTGAGGTTGTTACAAACTTTTTTTTAAATTTTTGACTTGTTCTACAGTTTCTGGTTTTGTTTTATTTCATATTGTAAGTCTGAAAAATGGTAAATCACAGAGATGTGATGAGGAGATAGCAGCTGAACTCATTAAGCAGGAGGAAAAGAATGTGCTACAATCTAGTTTAAGCCGTGTGTCGTTAAGGACATCCTTGTCCACAGCTACTTGAAGCAGAACCTCACATACGTTGGCACAAGAAAATGTAACCACCCCCTCTGCCTTACCTCCCCGGTAATCTGGGAAACGAAAACTATCACCTTTCCCAAAACTATCCTCACTCTTCATGTGGGATTCACATGCGAGTCCCGTAATGTTATATATGCTATAGTTCACAAAAGATGCAGAATAATGTATATTGGTGAGACTGGCCTCAGATTAGGGGACCGCATGCAAAAACATCTGTACGACATCGTCCAGCATGCTTCGAAACCAGTCTCAAATCATTTCAATAGACCCAACTACAGAGGCAAATATGATTTTCTGGTAACAGCCATAAAAAAATGTCACGCAGATGACAGAAGCCGCCTGGCGCTTGAGAACCGCTGCATTCAGAATTATGGGACGCTGGTGCCACATGGGTTAAACTCGCTGTTCAGCTACACTTAACATTCTCTTCAATCATCATAGTACCTCTCCACTAAACTCCACCCCCTTCTTACTTGTCACTCATAGTTCAAAATCTCCTCACAGCATCACTTTGCAACCCCTCTTCCCTCATCATCTATTTCACCTTCTCCTGTCTAGGTCAACATTGTATCACTCTCTATCCCCCTCCACGGTTCCCCATCCACCACCCCCCGGTTACAACCATCGACCACATGTCACAGGTCTCTATTTAAACAATCTCCACTTTCTACTACATCCATTCCTGACACATAACGCCGGACAAGCCACATCTTACAATTTACAGCTAAGTACTCTATTACATTTTATTTCAGTAGTATTCATGTGAATCTATAATCTCTTCTCTGTATTTCTTCGTCCTGTATGTTTTTGTATGATTAAGGCTCACGCCGAAACGTCACAGCTTTGTCATCGTTAAGTAATAAAGCTGCTCCTACTTTTTTCCTAGTTTATACATGTTGCCCTGATTAGTCATTCCAGTAAAATTCTATTAAAAATCATAATGTGTAGACTTCGTAAGAAAATAGAAGGATAATTCAATATGGTCAAACTGGTTTTAGACAAGGAAGATGAACAAGAGATCATATTTATTTTCAACATAAGATTAATAATAGAGAAATGCAGAGAGGTTAATGTGAAAATGTATTTATCTTTTAATAAAATATTCAAAAGTAATCATTGTTAAAACACCAAAAAGGCAACCTTATTGACTGTAACAACTGGAGAAGAGTAATCATAATATCAGTTGTGTCAAAAGTATTTTGCAAGGTCATTTTGAATAGACTCAAAGATATAGTGGATACCGCAATGAGAGAAGAATAAGCAGGATTTCGAAAAGGGAGAAACTGTCTCGACCAATCTTTACCCTAAGAATAATACATGAAGAACGTATTGAAAAGCAGAAACCATTAATAATGAAATTCATGGACTTGAAAAAGGCATTTGATAGCATACACAGAGATTCATTATGGAAAATTTTAAGTCTATATGGAATACCATCTAAAATTGTCAACATCATTAAGGATTTCTACAATGGATATTTTTGTGCAGTCAAGACAGAAGAAGGGATGAGTGAATGGTACCAGATTAAAACAGGCGTGAAACAAGGATGTATACTGTCGCCTTTGCTTTTTGGAATTACAGTAGACTCCATAATGAAAAATATGCTGCACATGTAACACAGGTATTGGCTAGATACATGGGACTCAACTAGAAGATCTTGATTTTGCTGATGACATAACTCTTATCAGTAACAATGTGAATTCCATGCAAGAAAAAAAAGATAGCTTGTCTTCACTGGCTAGCAAAATAGGACTTGAAATTAACAAGGACAAAACAAAAAATAATGAAAATTCGCATTAATCAAATTGGAAAAATACACATAGAAGGAAATATATTGAAGAAGTCAATCAATTTGCAGACCTTGGCAGCTACATAGAACAGGATGGTGACACCAGAAAGGAAGATATATTTAAAATTGCAAATGCAACACCCATCTTCAAAAATCTTGAGAACATATGGAATTCAAAACTTCTAAGCACAAAAATCAAGTTAAGACTATTCAATTCAAATGTAATATCCACCCTAATTTATGCATGCGAAAGCTGGAAAACAACTAAAGAAACAGACAAGAAATTAGACTCTTTTGAAAACAAATGCCTAATTAAAATACTCGGCATAAAGTGAAACGAATTCAAGAACAATGCAGAGATAAGACAGATGACTGAACAACAACCAGTCTCATGGGTGATCAGGAAAAGTAGATGGATATATGTTGGTCACTTGATGAGAAGAAATGATCAGAGAATCCCAAACCATTCTATCAAGTGGAACACAACAGGCCAAAGAAAAAGAGGCAGACCGCATAAAACTCTAAAGAGGACATTGTTAAGAGAGGCCAAATTAAAAGACATAAAATCCCTTGATGAGGTTGAAAGACTCGCCGAGGACAGGAAAAATTGACGAACTACTTTGCGAGCCCTATGTGACGTTTAACAGCACTGGAAGGACACATAAGAAATAAGAAAGTATTCAAAAGTATTTCATTGTGTACAACACCAGAAACGTTGGGAAATAATGGAAAAAATGGGATTTCCAACACACGTGACACAATTAAATCACTTCTGTATCAAGGCCAACAGACAACAGTAAGAATAAACAGTGAAACAATAACTTTGTTTGACATAAAACAAGGGGTACGTCAATGTTGCATAGTATCGCCTTATTGATTTAATTTGTATGCAGAAAATATAACTAGGAATGTTAGAGAATATGCAGACTAAGAATATTACGATGCCATAACAATTGGAGGTTATGAAATAACAGAGATTTTAATATCCTGATGACACAGTATTGATGTCCACAACACAAAAAATGGAATGGGGCAACTACGAGGAAATTATGTCAGTCCATAGAAATAGTGAAGAGCACAACTTCTATCTTAATACAAAGAAAACTATTTTGATGACAACAGACAAAATAAATAAGACAGCTGAAAAATATATCACGGAGAAGAAATTGAAAGGGGTGGAGAGTTTTGAATATCTTGGATCATTACTAACTGATAATGGAGGTACAATGAGGAAAATTAAAAGGATGACATCTATCGCTCTTCAAAAAGTCAAACAACTAAAGAATCTGTGGAAAGGAACAGACAAATACTAAAATAAGATTTTTAAGTGCATGCATCTTTCCCATCGCAACATATGCCTGTGAGACCTAGACACTTAACAAAACAGCTGAGAAACACATAAATGCCTTTGAATGTAAATGCTACAGAAAAGTTCTTCAGATATCCTGGACACACACACAAAAATATCCATACTACAAGAACTTAATATTGAATAACGTTGGCTTGTAAGGAATATTAAACAAAGAAAACTTAATATTTTGGATAAATTAAACGACATGAGAATTTGGAACGGCACATAATGGGAAAAAGAAAGATAGGAAGACCAAGGCGAAGATGGCTGCAAGATATCGTTGATGATCTCGAAGGAGAGCTGTTAGGGAGGCAAAGTTCCACAAGAATCACGCAAATGACTGAATGAAGTATGTAAATACCGCCACCATTTCTTACTGTAACATGCCACTTCGGGCTGTTTATTTAAAGCTGGTGATCGTGTTTCTTCTAGCTTGCTTTAAGAATGACATCCAGACAGATCTGCTGGCGCATGCCCCGTGCTACATGTTTTCTACAGAATTATTATTATCCTGTTATTTAAAAGAGCTATAACGTTAGATTTAGGTGCTTATCTCTTATAATGACCCACACAGTGAAAATACAGAAATACTGTATAAAACGACGCATCTGAGACCTATTAAACATTGTAATATCTAAATATAGGTTCATGATTTTCCTTATTTCTTTTCAGATCTAGTATACAACTGTAATTTCTAAATATAGGTTCATGATTTTCCTTGTTTATTTTCAGATCTATTATACAACTGTAATATCTAAATATCATCATCATCATCATCATCATCACCATCATCATCATCATCATCATCATCATCATCAGGTGCGTGCCGACTGGCGTTGGCTATTATGCTTCTCCAGAGTACACGATCCTTCATGCAGGCCATCAGCTCAGTTGGTGATCTCCTCTCACACCATCCCGTCAGACTGTCCAGTATCATTCATTTGGTCTTCCTCTTGATTTTCTTCCTTCTATTTTTCCTGTTGTTATAATATTTTCAATATCACCCTCTTCTCACTGCATGTACTATGAAAGTACATTGTCTCTCTTTTATCTTTTTGACAAGGTTTTTCTGTCTCTCCAGCTCTTCTCATACATTCTTCATTAGTTATTTTTGCTGTCCAGGGGATTAGCAACATTCTTCTAATAAACCACATTTCTGCTGCTTCCAATGATTTTTGTGCAGACTTGTCTATTGTCCATGATTTACTTTCATATAACAAGATAGGTTCAATATAGCATTTTAGGACTCCTTTTGATAAGGATGTGTTGGTTAATATGTTTCTCATTCTCTGAAATGCAGTCTTTGCCTGGCCTATTCTGGTCATAATTTCTGTTCTGCATTTCCCATCTGAAGTTATTACTGCTCCAAGGTATATGAATTTCTGCACCTGCTTTAGAATAGTCCCATTTAAATTTATACTGCATGCTTGTGGTTCTGTTTCTTAGATATAACCATAGTCTCTGTCTTTTTGATGTTCAAAGTAAGGCCTTTCTGTTCACTTTATTTGGCGACTTTATCCAAGAGATTTTGCAGGTCTTGTTGGTTCTCCGCTATCAGTACTGTGTCGTCAGCATACCGAAGGTTGTTAATGTGTATCCTCCAATTGTTATGCTTGTTTCTGTGATGATCGTTCTTAGAATATTCTCGCTGTACAGAGAAAAAAGGTCTGGAGATAGTACACATCTTTGTCGCACCCCTTGTTTTATAGGTTGATATTTTCCAATTCTAGTTTCAACTCGAACTGCTGCTTCTTGCTGCCTGTATAGATGTTTTACAATCCTCAGGTATTTGCCGTCTATATTGATGTCTTCAAGCATTTTAATAATTTCACTATGTTTCACCTTGTCAAATGCCTTGGTGTAATCAATGAAGCATAAGTAGAGATCTTTCTGTATTTCTAAAGCTCTTTCTGTTAGTGTTCGTAAAGCATAAATGGCATTGTGTGTTCCCTTTCCTTCAACAAATCCAAACTGTTCATCTGCTATTTCCATTTTTATCTTTTTCCTTGTTCTTCTCATAATGATTCTCAGAAGTAGCTTCGTTATGTGACATGAGAGGCTGATAGTCCGGTGGTCGTCACATTCCTTTGCACTTGGTTTCTTTGGTAGTGCTATAAACGTGGATTTAATCAGGTCACTGGGAATATAACCACTGTTGTAAATGTCATTCAGTAACTTGGTTATTATTTTTATTCCTGTCTCCTCTAGTGCCTCTATTTCTTCTATTGTTATATTATCAGGCCCAGTAGCTTTTAATTTCTTCATGTGTTTGATGGCATCTATGATTTCATCTTCAAGTATTGGTGGTCCATCACAGTTTTCAGTATCTGGTGTTAATTCTGGTCTTTCTCCTCCATATAGCTCATCGATATACTCTGTCCACCTGTCCATAATGTCTTCTTTTCCCATTAACATTTTACCTTCTTTCGATTTCAGGCATCCTGTGGTATATTTTGTTTTCTGCCTGTGAGTTCATTAATTCGTTTGTGCATGTTTTTGCCCTCTTTATTATGAGCGTCCTCTATCTGTCTGCACTGCTCATTTAACCACACTTCTTTTGCTTCTCTGCATTTGCGTCTTATTTCTTTATTTATCTTGCTATATTTTTCCTCGTTATTTTTACTCCTCCTTCTCTTGTCCATCAGTCCTAAGATGTCGTCTGTTATCCATTTATGTTTAGAGGCTTCTTTTTTTGGTGGTA
This sequence comes from Achatina immaculata, assembly GCA_009760885.1. Taxonomy (NCBI): domain Eukaryota; kingdom Metazoa; phylum Mollusca; class Gastropoda; order Stylommatophora; family Achatinidae; genus Lissachatina; species Lissachatina immaculata. Next base: position 54,296,456 of record CM019692.1, read on the forward strand.
TTACCTCCTTAACAGTTTGGTGGATATAAAATTTCTTAACATTGCCAATTGTTCATCTATACTATTTATCATTCATATTGCATTGTATCTATTTGTTATAATAGCTTTGTATTGTTCTCGCAGTTCTTGGTTATTTTTAAGGAGTTCTGTATTCAGTTCGATGTTTCTCACTTTTCTGCCTACTTTCTTTAGCTTTATTCTAATTTTTCCACAGAGTGGGTCATGGTCACTATTGCAGTCAGCTCCTGGCATGGTTTTTGTTGTTAGTAATGCATTGCGGAATCGTTTGTTGATTTATATGTAGCTATCTGGTTAAAAGTCTTTTTGTCTGGGCTGCACCACATTGCCAGTCTTCGAGGATGTTGTTTAAACTAGGTGTTTCCTACAACCATGCTGTGTATTCTTGCCCATTCAATTAATTTATAACCTCTGTCATTCCTCTCCCCCAGTCCATAGTCACCAACGATGTCTGAAGTTCTTCCTTTCACAACTTTGGCATAAAAATCTCCCATGACTATAGTAAATTTATGTGACTTTGTGTGTTTTAGGGCTGTCTCTATGTCATTATAAAATATCTGTACATCTTCTTCAGAACTTTCAGATGTTGGAGCGTACACTTGTATAATATTTATGTTCATTGGTCGTCCTTTCATTTGGGCTAGCAGAACTCGGTCCGAGTTGTTCAAATACAATTGTCCTTGCTGTTTGTTCGTCAGATATTATTCCTACTCCTCGTTCATGTTTCTCACTTCCTGAATATATTATTGTATATATATATATTCATGATTTTCCTTGTTTCTGTTCAGATCTATTATATATCTGTAATATCTAAATATAGGTTCATGATTTTCCTTGTTTCTGTTCAGATCTATTATACATCTGTAATATCTAAATATAGGTTCATGATTTTCCTTGTTTCTGTTCAGATCTATTATACAACTGTAATATCTAAATATAGGTTCATGATTTTCCTTGTTTCTGTTCAGATCTATTATACAGCTGCAGTATCTGGACATATTACAAAATATCGCTGGACAGTCAACGTCAATGAAAATGACAATTTTGTTGAACCTGACTTTCATAATATCCGGGTCACTGAGAAACTAATGGTTCTTACAAACACTTAAATAAGCGCCTAAGTCAAGCAAGACTATACTTTCCATCTCTGTCCTCTCATCATCATCATCATCTTATTTTATAAGGCGACTGTGCCATATAGCAGATTTAGTCTTGCCATTAAGTTACATCATCCACAACAGCAACACATTCTTATCTGTTCTATAATGCCTCAGAGGCAAATTAACAAATAGAGATATAAAAACAGCTTCTTTAAAAATCCGTCAGTTACAGTGTACAGGCCAATTTCCCAGCATCCTTTGAGTTTGAGATTATTGACCGGCTATCTAGAGTAGAGGACACGGCTGAAATTTTAATTTTTCCCCTAAAAGTGAAAAGCCCCGATCTTCCCGTGATTCTAACTTGAGTGCTCTAGATGCTCGGCCACGTCGCCATCATTATAAATCATACTTGCAGTTAAATATGTTAAAGGGTTATCGTCCCTGGAAGTTGGACAAATCCATAAACGCTCCACTACCTTGCTGTAAAAACAGAGCACACTCTCCGTAGCACCGACCAGACCATTGGCGAATTGGAGATGGCGGGTAGGATTCGATACCATACCCGATATCCGAGACTGACCAGAAGACCACTTGCCTGTCAATTGGGCTAGTGTTATCAATTCCTGCAGCATGACATGCTGACCAATAACATTGCAGCGATAACATTAACTGTTTAAAAAAAGATGGAAGCTGGCATTTACCGTGGTAAGTTGATTGGATATATTGGTATTTACTGGGGTAAGTTGAGTGGATATACTGGTATTTATTGTGGTAAGTTGAGTGGATATACTGGTATTTATTGTGGTAAGTTGAGTGGATATACTGGTATTTACTGGGGTAAGTTGATTGGATACAATGGTATTTACTGTGGTAAGATGAGTGGATACAGTGGTATTTACTGTGGTAAGTTGAGTGGATATAACGGTATTTACTGTGGTAAGTTGAGTGGATGTACTAGCATTTACTAGGTTAAGTTGAATGGATATACTGGTATTTACTGTGGTAAGTTGAGTGGATATACTAGTATTTACTACGTTAAGTTGAATGGATATACTGGTATTTCCTGTGGTAAGTTGAGTGGATATACTAGTATTTCTAGGGTAAGTTGATTGGATATACTGGTATTCACTACGGTAAGTTGAGTGGATATACTAGCATTTACTAGATTAAGTTGAGTAGATTTAATGGTATTTACTGTTGTAAGTTGAGTGGATATACTAGTATTACTAGGGTAAGTTGAGTGGATATAATGGTATTTACTGTGGTAAGTTAAGTGGATATATTTACTAGGGTAAGTTAATTGGATGTACTGGTATTTACTGTGGTAAGTTGAGTGGATATACTAGCATTTACTAGGGTACGTTGAGTAGATATAATGGTATTACTGTGGCAAGTTGAGTGGATATACTAGTATTACTAGGGTAAGTTGAGTGGATATAATGGTATTTACTGTGGTAATTTGAGTGGATATACTAGTATTTACTAGGGTAAGTTGAGTGGATATAATGGTATTTACTGGGGTAAGTTGAGTGGATATACTAGTATTTACTGTTGTAAGTTGAGTGGATATAGCTAGTATTTACTGTGCTAAATTGAATATATTTACTAGCATTTACTAAGGTAAGATGAGAGGATACTCTGATATTTACCGTGGTACATTGAGTGGATATACTAGCATTTACTAGGGTAAGTTGAGTGGATACTAGCATTTTCATGGGTAGGTTGTGTGGATATATCGATGACAGTAACTATCAATGACGTTCTGTACTGCACATTATCCATGATCTTGTTAAGGTAGAGATGTAACGAAAAAATAACTAAATTCTGACAAATGCAGTCTGCCTTTCCCAAAAAAAAATCAGGAAGCGCTGTTACTTTCTGCACACAAGAGTTATGTTTGAACAGTTAACTATCCAAACGTGAGACTAGGAAGTGATTTTTTTTCTGTATTACGCATCACATATCGGGTTTATAAGTTTAGTTAGCAGATATATGGTAGACACGACAGCAGCTTCATCTAAGAGGTTGGCTTGCGATTAAGAGAATGTTGGGAAAACAGTTCTGTCTCGTGTTATTAGTTGTTCTACTACTTCCAGCTGGTATGTATCTAATAAGGTTATAAGACACTGTATCTGAACAACACATTAAATCATTGTATCTGAACAACACATTAAATCATTGTATGTGAAAGGTAAAATGTAAAGGTAATCATGTCGTGCGTTAGAGGCACATAGGGACATGGTGTTAGTGTCCATATTTTCCTTGACCTGTCAGCACACTAGAGGGTGATATGGTCAGTATCACGCCTGGCCGCCTTTACTTCTCCAACTCCAGAGGAAGTCGGGCACCCATTTCTACAGCTGGGTGAATGGGGAGCCTCCGGCTGGATTCGAACCCACCACCTTCGCCACGAGAGACTAGTGCACTAAACACGTATATACTCAGACGCCCCATTGTATGCAAACAACACATTAAATCATTGTATGTGAACAACACATGAAATCATTCCATGATACAAAAAGACGTTTAGTTGTCTTAGTATTTTTACATGTTGATGATTTTGTGTTGGCGGTTCTAGCATTTTTTCATAGAGTAGAATCAGAATCACAGAGAAAAATTTATATATATATATGAGCACGCAGCTGATGTCTTTATTGCTAAACATGTGTCCCAAAATTGAGACAACAATATGACAGGACTTAAAAGAGATGAGATATCACTCTAGACAACAAAATGAGGGGGCTTTAAAGAGATTCGATGTCGCACTAGACAACAAAATGAGGAGACTTGAAAGAGATGAGATGTCACACTAGACAACAAAATGAGGAGACTTGAAAGAGATGAGATGTCACACTAGACAACAAAATGAGGAGACTTGAAAGAGACAGAATGGACGCTGACGCTTTGATAAATTAACAAATGTATAAACCAGTTAAAACAGCGTCTCATGATGTTAGTTTGTGGCGAGTGAGTCAGAGACAGCCTCCCTGAATACCGTAGAGAGAAATCAAGAAAAAGAACACAACGACAGAATAGAAATCATCAACTGAGTGAGAGACAGCCTCCCTGAATACCGTAGAGAGAAATCAAGGAAAAGAACACAACGACAGAATAGAAATCATCAACTGAGTGAGAGACAGCCTCCCTGAATACCGTAGAGAAAATCAAGGAAAAGAACACAACGACAGAATAGAAATCATCAACTGAGTGAGAGACAGCCTCCCTGAATACCGTAGAGAGAAATCAAGAAAAAGAACACAATGACAGAATAGAAATCATCAACTGAGTGAGAGACAGCCTCCCTGAATACCGTAGAGAGAAATCAAGGAAAAGAACACAACGACAGAATAGAAATCATCAACTGAGTGAGAGACAGCCTCCCTGAATACCGTAGAGAGAAATCAAGAAAAAGAACACAACGACAGAATAGAAATCATCAACTGAGTGAGAGACAGCCTCCCTGAATACCGTAGAGAGAAATCAAGAAAAAGAACACAATGACAGAATAGAAATCATCAACTGAGTTAGAGACAGCCTCCCTGATACCTTAGAAAGAAATCAAGAAAAAAGACACAATGACAGCATAGAAATCATCAGCTGAGTGAGAGACAGCCTCCCTGAATACCGTAGAGAGAAATCAAGGAAAAAGACTCAACGACAGAATAGAAATCATCAGCTGAGCTGGTGGAAAATATCAAGGACTGAGACCAGTGGAGAGGCATGACCCTTCTACGTATATTTTTCCTTCTTGATTAATTAGAAGTTTCATTATTTTTTTTTAATTGTTAATTTCAAGTCATACTATCCAGTGAAAACAAGATATGTTTTTTTTCTTGCATCGAATTTACATCGTCACTGATAAGAGTTATGTCATTGGCACAATCTAGATCTTCTAGTTGGGTCCCATGTATCCAGTCAATGCTCATTTTACCTGTGCACATTTTTTTTATTGTGAAGTCTATGGCAATTCCAAAAGGTAAGGGAGATAGAATACATCCTTGTTTCACGCCTGTTTTAATCTCGAACCATTTGCTCTTTCCTTTTTCTGTGTTGACTGTACAAACATATCTGTTGTAGAGTTCCTTAATGGTGTTGACAGTTTTAGAGGGTACTCCATATAGTCTTAAAATTCTCCACATTGGATCTCTGTGTATGCTATCAACTGCCTTTTTGAAGTTTATGAAGTTCAGGATTAATGGTTTTTTTCTTTTCAATATGTTCTTTAAGTATTACCTTAGGGTAAAGATCTGGTCGAGACAGCTTCTCCCTTTTCAAAATCTTGCCTGTTCTTCCCTCATTGCAGCATCCACTATATCTTTAAATCTAATCAGAACGACTTTCATGTGTTTTCCGATATCCTTGCTTTTCTATTTGTTTTTGCTGCTGTGATTATTTCTGTGCTGTAAGAATTCCATAATTTGTCTATATCTATCTCCTCTACCTCACTGAGTGTTGCGAAATGACTGACAAGTTGCAGATTGAAATTGTCCTTTATTTCATAATCTGCATCGTTCGTGGATGCATAGCGTTGTATGATTGTCATTCTTCCGTGTCTTAGTTTGTATCGTGCTCTTATTATACGACTGTTCACTGCTTCCCATTAGGCTATTTGCTGCTACATTTGACATAATTATACCCACTCTTTCTTGGTATTTCCTATTGTCTCTGCCTAAGTGTATTATTAACACGGTTTTCCGCCCTTCTTCTGCCTGCTTCTGGCCATCGCATTTCACTGATGCCCAGTACGTCTAGCTGGTCCACAGAACTACAGTGTTTTTATTCCACATTTACCAGTCTTTTCGTACAACACGTGAGCTGAGTTATACAGAAAGCACTCGACCATGTTCAACCAGAGCTGATGGGTTTGGAATACTATTTTTCGTTCATAAATTGTAATTTTGCTATTTTTATTTTTTCATGTCTCACTTTCATCCATGAACTATAGTTTTTTTTTTCATTTAAATTAGAGATTTAGAAGTTTGGGAAAACATTGAAACAATCAGTGATGAATGCATAGTTTTGCATTATTTCGTATTAAGTGGAGGAATGTAAAAGTATTTTAAACATGTGTCTTACCAAGGCGAGTGTGTGTTACTGACCATTTCTGCTATTTCAGATCTTTAGTGTCGAAGGGTGAAGAACTAGGCAAGCAGGTCTTTCATATCTCATCTTTGATCAAACAAGGTCTAGCTCTTTCCGCGCCGGACGTAAAAACGCGGACGTTCCGTTCCGTGCCACACAAAAACCGCGGGTCTTGATAAGTTAGGGGGTATAGTTGTAAAATTGAATGGAAAACAGTATTTACATGTACTTCCGTATACTTATTATGTTTCAAAGTATAATTAAATGAATGGAAGTTTCATAAATGCAGAGTTTCTTAGGAAAAAAGAAGTAATGTGATGTTTTTAGACAATGACTGTGCTCAGCTCACCATCGGCTAGGTCTAGATCTACACTACTTATCATCTGAGATGTCTAGATCTACTTGTCGATCTCGTACTGTGATTCTATGTTGCATTCTCGATAAATTAATGTCTGAAATAACCTCCTAACTACTTCTCCATTCGTCTAAATATGTCTAGATCTACTTGGGATACATTCAAGAGCAGTGGGGTGGTCACAGACCATGTCCATACCCCTGTCTACATCATAAAAAATTGATGTTTCTCTTCCTTTTTCTCGCTCGGGATCGCTCGTAACTAAGCACTCTTTCACTATTTTGAAAAGTGTCATTGAAATTAATTCATTCATTTGCATGTCCCTTGCGGAACTTTGCCTCCCTAACAGCACTCCTGTAGGCCTCTCGGTTGTGAGCAAGATGACCTGGTGCTGTTGCATCCATTTCCAGATCGTCAACGATGTCTTGCAGCCATCTTCGTTTTGGTCTTCCTCTTTTTCTTTTTCCCATTATGTATCCTTCCAATACGGTCTTCTCTAAATTATCATGACGTTTAATGTGTCCAAAATATTTAAGTTTTCTCTCTTTAATCCTCTTTACTAGCCAGCCTTCTTCAATATTGAGCTCTTGTAGTATAGATATATTTGTTCCTTTTTTGTGTCCACGATATTTGAAGAACTCTTCTGTAGCATTTACATTCAAAGGCATTTATATGCTTCTCAGCTGTTTTGTTAAGTGTCCAGGTCTCACAGGCATATGTTGCGATGGGAAAGATGCATACTTTTAAAAATCTTATTTTTGTAGTTCTGTCTGCTCCTCTCCGCAGATTCTTATTTTGTTTTACTATCTGAAGAGCGATAGATGTCCTCCTTTTAATTTCTCTCATCGTATCTCCATTATTAGTTAGTAGTGATCCAAGATATTCAAAACTCTCCACTTCTTCCAGTTTTTCCTCATTGATACATATTTCAGTTGCCTTGTTTGTTTTGTCAGTTGTCATCACTTTAGTCTTCTTTGCATTAAGATAGAGGTTCTGCTCTTCGCTGTTCTTGCGGAATGACATAATTAGTTTTTCCATTTCTTTTTGTGTTGTGGACAGCAATACTGTGTCATCAGCATATCTAATCTCTGGTATTTCATAACCTCCAACTGTTATGGCATCGTAATATTCTTTGTCTAGATCTTCTCTAACATTCCTCATTATATTTTCAGTATACAAGTTAAATAAGTAGGGTGACAATATGCACCCCTGACGGACCCCTTGTTTTATGTCAAACCAAGTTGTTGTTTCACCATTTCTTTTTCGCGGACGAAATATGTACAATCCAAATGTTACACCGGTTGTTTTATCGAAACAAACCAAATGGTTATATCGACCCTACGAACAAATCGGGAAACCGGAAAATTCGCTACAGCGACCCATGACGTTGAAAGATTTCCCTTGCCCTCATGGTACACATATAAACATGCTCGTATGCCTCAGTTGTATACCACGAGTATCGGCTTAGCTACCAGAGACTTTAATGTTTATACATCAACTATCTTGCCTGTTTTCTTTCCTTCACATTTTTTTCTTATCTGTGCCACAGTTTGAAGTGTAACGCTGGGCGTAGATATAAATTGTCTGTTTATCCAGGCACCCACATGTGGCACAGTTACATAGCTGTTGTAGGGCACATCCTGAATAATTAAAACTTGGTGCCTAAAATAAATGTACCTTAAATTCGACTCTTGTTAAACTTTTATTTCGACTCACGTGCAAATTTATTACTTACAACTCAAAGCTGTAATTAACCTTTACCGTACATATAAATACACTAAACCTTCGATTTAGAAAACACCGATATAACGGATTTTAGATTAACAGGCCGAATTAGTAAGAGTACATAAAATGCTATTAATAAATTTTAATGACAATTTTGAACAAGTAATTATTACATATTCTTTATTATAATTTACTCATTTATATGGTAAAGAATTGCATTTTGTATTTCAACTTTCTTACATTAAAAAAGCAAAAAGTGATTTAAAACATAGTACTCTAGACAGTGTTTCTCAACATATTTATTACCCATGGCTCCTTTCTGACCTTGCTTTTTTCTGTGACCCCCCCCCCCTCGGGTCCCATAGCTAGTGAAAAAAAAACAACTTACAATACTCATGTCATGTAAACAGACTGACTATGTTTCTATTTCTACTAGTTTTAGTAAGACACTTTACAGCAAACATTTACATACAGTTTTACCATTAGTGTAGTTTATTAGTGTGACCCTTGAACTTGATGAAGTGAAGCGAGTTTTTTATGCCAGGTTACAGTGAGGTAAATGATAAGGGAAGTTCTTTTCTGTTCATTATGCCCAGGGATAAAAAAAAGTGACAATTATGGTAAAACTGGTTCTAGCAGAGGTGTCTGGTTCTAGCAATAAAGACAGACAGCGGTGCCTGGTTCTAGCAATGAATGCAAGCAGAGGTGCCTGGTTCTAGCAATGAATGCAAGCAGATGTGTCTGGTTCTAGTAATGAATGCAGATAGAAGTGTATGGTTCTAGTAATGAATGCAGATAGAGGTGTTTAGTTCTAGTAATGAATGCAGATAGAGGTGTCTGGTTCTAGCAATGAATGCAGATAGAAGTGTATGGTTCTAGTAATGAATGGAGATAGAGGTGTCTAGTTCTAGTAATGAATGCAGATAGAGGTGTCTAGTTCTAGTAATGAATGCAAAGGTGCCTGGTTCTAGCAATGAATTCAAGCAGAGGTGTCTGGTTCTAGTAATAAAGGCAGATAGAGGTGTCTGGTTCTAGTAATAAAGGCAGACAGAGGTTCTAGTTCTAGTAATGAATTCAGACAGAGGTGTCTGGTTCTAGCAATAAAGGCAGACAGAGGTTCTGGTTCTAGTAATGAATGCAGACAGAGGTGTCTGGTTCTAATAATGAGTGCAGACAGAGGTGTTTGGTTCTAGTAATGAATTCAGACAGAGGTGTCTGGTTCTAGCAATAAAGGCAGACAGAGGTGTCTGGTTCTAGTAATGAGTGCAGACAGAGATGTCTGGTTCTAACAATAAAGGCAGACAGAGGCTCTGGTTCTAGTAATAAAGACAGACAGAGGTGTCTGGTTCTAGCAATAAATGCAGACAGAGGTGTCTGGTTCTAGTAATGAGGACAGACAGAGGAGTCTGGTTCAGTGTAAAACCTTATCACTATGTCCAGGCGTGTGGGGACTTGTGTTAACAAATAACTCACTCGACTGACACCTCATTCGACCAAATATGACGTGGGAAAGGTCGTGGGGGAAACCCCCCCCCCCCACCCCCACATTTTCCCTTCTTCAAAGGCTGTGTAAACTTTCCGGAATCTCGAATGTTTGCCAAAAAAATATTTTTCCTGGTTTAAAAATTGTTAGGGCATCCATATTTTTCCGCATTTCGATGAGCAGTTCTTGCAATGTTACGTTAACATCAGCACCATTCATCATTCATTTGCATGTCCCTTGCGGAACTTTGCTTCCCTAACAGTTCTCCTGTAGGTCTCTCGGTTGTGAGCAAGATGGCCTGGTGCTGATGCATCTATATGCAGATCATCAACGATATCTTGTAGCCATCTTCGCCTTGGTCTTCTTCTCTTTCTTTCTCCCATTATGTACCCTTCCAATATGGTCTTCTCTAGATTATCATGACGTTTAATGTGTCCAAAACATTTAGTTTTCTCTCTTTAATCCTCTTTACTAGCCAACTGGGTGTAGTGCTGGGTGTAGTTCTTGGTGTAGTGCTGGGTGTAGTTCTGGTTGTAGTGCTTGGTGTAGTTCTGGTTATAGTGCTTGGTGCAGTTCTGGCTGTAGTGCTTGGGGTAGTTCTGGTTGTAGTGTTTGGTGTAGTTCTGGTTGTAGTGTTAGCTGTAGTGCTGAATGTAGTGCTTGGTGTAGTTCTGGTTGTAGTGTTGGCTGTAGTGCTAAATATAGTGCATGGTGTAGTTCTGGTTGTAGTGTTTGGTGTAGTTCTGGTTGTAGTGTTAGCTGTAGTGCTAAATATAGTGCTTGGTGTAGTTCTGGTTGTAGTGTTTGGTGTAGTTCTGGTTGTAGTGTTGGTGTAGTTCTGGTTGTAGTGCTTGGTGTAGTTCTGGCTGAAGTGCTGGGTGTAGAGCTTGGTGTAGTTCTGGTTGTAGTGCTTAGTGCAGTTCTGGGTGTAGTGCTGGCTGTAGTGCTGGGTGTAGAGCTTGGTATAGTTCTGGGCGTAGTGTTGACTGTACTGCTGGATGTAGTGCTGGGTGTAGTTCTGGTTGTAGTGTGTGGTGCAGTTCTTGTTGTAGTGCTGGGTTTAGTTCTGGTTGTAGTGCTTGGTGTAGTTCTTGTTGTAGTGCTGGGTTTAGTTCTGGTTGTAGTTTTTGGTGTAGTTCTTGTTGTAGTGCTGGATTTACTTCTTGTTCTAGTGTTTGGTGTAGTTCTTGTTGTAGTGCTGGGTTTAGTTCTGGTTGTAGTGCTTGATGTAGTTCTAATTGTATTGCTGGGTTTAGTTCTGGTTGTAGTGTTTGGTGTAGTTCTTGTTTTAGTGCTATGTTTATTTCTGGTTGTAGTGCTTGGTGTAGTTCTTGTTGTAGTACTGGCTTTAGTTCTGGTTGTAGTGTTTGGTGTAGTTCTAGTTGTACGGCTGGGTTTAGTTCTGGTTGTAGTGTGTGGTGTAGTTCTTGTTGTAGTGCTGGGTTTAGTTCCGGTTGTAGTGTACGGTGTAGTTCTGGTTGTAGTGTTGGTGTAGTTCTGGTTGTAGTGCTGAGTGTAGTTCTGTTTGTATTGCTGGCTGTAGTGCTGGTTGTATTGCTGATTGTAGTGCTGGCTGCAGTGCTGGCTGTATTGCTGGCTGTAGTGGTGGCTGTAGTACTGGATGTATCGTTGATTGTAGTTCTGGCTGTAGTGCTGGCTGTAGTACTAGCTGTATCGCTGATTATAGTTCTGGCTGTAGTACTGGGTGTAGTTGTGGCTGTAGTACACTTTGGAGTGCTGGCTGTAGTGCTGGGTGTAGTGGTGGCTGTAGTGCTGGTTGTAGTACTGTTTGTAGTACTGGATATAGTTCTCGCTGTAATGCTGGGTGTATTGTTGACTGTATTGCTGGTTGAAGTGCTGACTGTGGTACTGGCATTAGTAATGATTTTAGTGCTTGGTGTAGTTCCAATAGTAGTGTTGGGTCTAGTTCTGGTTGTAATGCTGGGCGTTGTACTGGCTGTAGTACTGGTTGGTGTGCTGAGTGTAGTGTTGGATGTATTACTGGCTGTAGTGTTGATTGTAGTGCTGGTTGTAGTGCTGGTTGTATTGCTGGTTGTAGGTCTGAGTGTAATGCTGGATGTAGTGCTCGCTTTAGTTCTGGGTGTATTGCTGTCTGTAGTGCTGTTTGTAGTAGTGAGTGTAGTACTGGCTGTAGTGTTGGGTGTATTGCTGGGTGTAGTGCTGGTTCTAGTGATTTGTGCAGTGCTGGATGTGGTGATGGCTGTAATGCTGCGTGTACCAATTCCTTTAATGATAGGTATACTTCTATGTGTAGTCTGTGTGTAGCGCTGGCTCTAGTGCTGGGTGTAGTGATGGTTGTGTTAGTGGATGTAGTGATGGTTGAAGTGTTGGATGTAGTGATGACTGTATTAGTGGGTGCAGTGATGGTTGTAGTGGTGAGTGTAGTGCTGGTTGTAGTGCTGGGTGTAGTGATGGCTGTATTAGTGGGTGTAGTGATGGTTGTAGTGGTGGGTGGAGTGCTGGCTGTAGTGGTAGGTGTAGTGATGGTTGTAGTACTGGAAGTGATGCTGGGTGTAGTGATGGTTGTAGTAATGGATGTAATGCTTGGTGTAGAGATGGGTGTAGTGCTAGGTGTCGTGCTGGCTGTAGTTCTAGGTGTAGTGCTGAATGTAGTTCTGGGTTTAGTGCTGGATATAATTCTGGATGTAGCGCTAGGTGTAATGCTGGGTGTTGTTGTGGCTGTAACGCTATGTGTAGTGGTGGATTTTGTGCTGGCTGTAGTACTTGATGTAGAGTTGATTGTAGTGTTTTCTGCAGTTGTGGCTGTATTGCTTGGTGTAGAGTTTATTGTTGTGCTCGGTGTTGAGGTGATTGTAGTGCTGAGTGTAGAGGTGGCTGTAGTGCTCGGTGTAGAGTTGATTGTAGTGCTGGGTATATAGGTGGCTGTAGTGCTGGGTGTAGAGTTGATTGTAGTGCTGAGTGTATAGGTGGCTGTAGTGCTCGGTGTAAAGTTGTCTGTACTG
>CM019692.1:54309302-54319652 GCA_009760885.1 Achatina immaculata
CCCTTTCCTTCAACTAATCCAAACTGCTCATCTATGATTTTCATTTTATCTTCTCCCTTGTTCTTCTCATAGTAATTCTCAGAATTAGCTTTATTATGTGACATGAGAGGCTGATAGTCCCGTGGTCATCACATTCCTTTGCACCTGGTTTCTTCCGTAATGCTATAAAAGCGGATTTCAACAGGTCACTGGGGATATAACCACTGTTGTAAGTGTAATATCTAATAATATCCACAATAATAAAAACTATAATAAAACTATGATAAAAACTATAATTATACCCTTCCACAATTCCACTCATACACACACTCACCCTATCACTATAATAATGCCGTAGAGACTCACCCCACCACTACAATAATGCCAGAGACACTGACCATACCACAATAATAATACTACAGACACTCACACTACAGAAATAATACTACAATAGACACTCACCCAATAAAAATACTATAAACACTCACCATACCACAATAACAATACAATAGACACTCACCCTTCCATAATAGTAATAATATCATAGATAATCGCCCTACCACACAAATTATAATAGAGACACTCACCCTACCACAATAATAATGCTATAGACACTCACTCAACCAGTACAATAATACAATAGACACTCACCCTCCCTCTATAATAATACAATAGACACTCACTCTACCACTATAATATAACAATAGACACTCACTCTGCCACTATAATATAACAATAGACACTCACTCTACCACTATAATAATACTGTAGACACTCACTTAACCAGTAAATTAATACTATGCACACTCACCCTTCCACTATAATAATACAATAGACACTCACCCTCCCACTATAATAATACAACAGACATTCACTCTACCACTATAATAATAGTCACTCACTCAACCAGTAGAATAATACCATAGACACTCACCTTCCCACTATAATAAGACAATAGGCACTCACTCTACCACTATAATAATACTATAGACACACCCTAGCACAATAATAATAACATAGACACTCACGCTACCACTATAATACTACCATAGACACAATAATAATACACACTCAACTTCCCACTATAATAATACTATAGACCCTCACACTCCCGTTATAATAGTACTATAGAAACTCACTCTACTACAATACTACTACTTTAGACACCCACTCTACCACTCTTATAATAGACATTCACACCACCACTATAATAATACTATAGACACTCACCCTATCACTATAATAATAGACACTCACCCTACCATTATAATAATAAACACTCACACTGCAAGTATAACAGCAGACACTCACCCTACCATTATAATAACAGACACTCACTCCACCACTTTAATAATAGACACTCACCCTACCACTATAATAATGGTATAGACACACAACCTACCACTATAATAATACCATAGACACTCACACTAGCCCTATAATAATACCAGAGAAACTCACCCTACCTCAATAATAATACTATAAGCACTTACCCTTCCATATAGTAATACTATACATACTCATCCTTCCACTATAATAATACCATAGATACTCACGCTCTCACTACAGTAATGACAGAGACACTCACCTTCCCACTATAATAATACTATAGACACTCACCCTTCCAATGCACTAATAACACGGGTATTCACCTTCCCACTGAAATAATAACATATACACTCACCATCCCACTATAATAATACCATAGACACAATCTGCCATTACAATAATGACACACCCTCCAACAGATCATTACCATGGTCGACCACCCTCCCACTACAGGAATACCATAGACTCTCACCCTCCCACTAAAATAATACAATAGACGTTCATCCTTTCATTACAATAATAGCATAGACACGCACCCTCCCATTTCATTAATACCATAGACACTCACAGTCCCATTACAATAATACCATAGACACTCACAACAGACATTCATTCTTTCATTACAATAATACTATAGACACTCACCCTCCCATTACGATAATACCATAGACACTCACCCTCCCATTACGATAATACCATAGACACTCACCCTCCCATTACGATAATACCATAGACACTCACCCTCCCATTACGATAATACCATAGACACTCACCCTCCCATTACGATAATACCATAGATACTCACCCTCCCATTACAATAATACCATAGACACTCACCCTCCCATTACAATAATACCATAGACACTCACCCTCCCATTACGATAATACCATAGATACTCACCCTCCCATTACAATAATACCTTAGACACTCACCCTCCTGATATAATAATACTATAGGAAAACTTAAGAACTGACACACTAGTTTTCTGGGGTTTTTTCTCATCAAGTAACTGATGCCTCATGGACCCCAGTTGTGCTTGATTATTTGAGTAAAAGTTATAGCTAGTGCTTTTACTACAATGTTTTGCTATATAGCATACAGTATACGAGCATGTGTCTATAAGATGAGACTTTCTCTTCTTATCGTCTTTCGTCGTCCTGAATATTTTGTTATAAATTAGCGTAAAACGGAACGTTACACCTATGTGCACCTCATTGAGTGAACTTTTTTCTTACTTTTTTTCGTTGGAATTGTCTAATATTTTGTTCTCACAGCTTTACTGAAGTGACTTTGTGTGTATTTATATATTTAATTAATATCTCTCTCTCTCTCTCTTTCTCTCCGCCTTATCTATGGAACCTGTTTAAATTTAGCCCAAAGTGCAGCCAACGCTTGAACAACATATGTCTTCCAAAACCTAGACTTGATCTTTACAAGAAAAGCTTTAGTTATTCTGCTGCTCATCTTTGGAATACCCTCCCATCCTATATAAAAAATATAAATTATACTCCTTCCTACAACTACAAGCTTTCCCAATATCTATTTGATGTCGACTACATGCCTCCATGAATTATAAAACTTAAAAGTTATCTTAAGCTGCTCTTACAGACACCGAATACAATTAAATGTTTTCTGAATAGTCCCGAAAATTTTGTTTAGTAGATAGTCATTTATAATGTATGTAGTTACTTCTGTACTGAGTGAATGTTTAAGAGCGAAACGTAAATGTTATATTTTATTTTATGTCTCTCAGCTTCAATGTTAGTTATCTTTGTTATATGAACAGCATATTTGTAGAATGTCTGGAATAGAGTGAAAGATGTATGATAAAGGGCAGAATGTCAGACGGGCCTGCGTGCCCAATTCTTAACCCTTTTGAAATAAAGATCAATCAATCAATCAATCTCTCTCTCTCTCTCTCTCTCTCTCTCTCTCTCTCTCTCTGAATCTTAAGTGTCCAGGGCAAATGGAGCTTCCACAAGGGTTTTCAACAAATGCCTTTCCTTTGCCTCTCTTTTCTGCTCTAGCCCAGGTGAGACCTCTATTGCTCTACATCCTCTCTGTTGTTCTTCTTTGTGTCTCTTTTGGTCTACCCTTACTTATGTTCCAATGTGGTGTCCATCTTAGTGCTATTTATTGTAGTGAGTTGTCAGTCATTCAGAGCACATGTCCCAACCATCGCCAGCGTCTTTCCTCAATAATTGCTTTCAGTGGATTCATCTACATTTCTGCCAACAAGATGTTATGTCTTATTGTGTTTGGCGAAAATATTTTTTCTAATTCTTTGTAAACATTTAATCTGGAAAGAACTCAACTTGTTTTCTATGGTTTTGGTGATATTCCAGCATTCACTTCCATAGAGTAGTACACTTAGAACATTACTCTTAAATATCCTGATTTTCTTCTTCATGCTTAGTTTTTTAGATTTCCATATAGTCTGCAGCATTGCAAAAGCCTAGTTTGGTCTAGTAATTCTGCTGTTGATGTCCTCTGTGTTGTCTCCATTTTCTACAACTCTACTGCCTAGATGTACACATTCGTTTACCTTCTCCATTAACTTGTTATCTGTTCTGAGTGTATTTTTTGTTCACATTTTGCTTCATTAACTTTGTTTTTCCTACGTTGATCTTTAGTCCTATGTTGTTTGCATTCTGAGTTAACTTATTTATTTTATCTTGCATATCTTTGTGGCTGCTTGATAGTAGACAGATGTTGTCCGCAGAGTCAAGGTCATCCAGCACTGTGTCAAGGGTCCATTGTAATTCTCTGCGTTTTTCTTCATTAATCAGTCTACTGCCAAGATAAATAATGTTGGCGACAGTACACATCTCTGCTTCACTCCTGTTTGGAGCCTAAAGCTGCTGGAGCTATGTTCTCCACATATCATGTTGCACTGAAAACCCTCGTATAGGGCTTTTATTACATTCACTATCTTATGGGGGAGGCCATGCCATCTCAGGATTTTTCACAGTTCATCTCTGTTGACACTGTGACAGGCATTCTCAAAATGTATAAACAGTGCATACGTTGTGCTGTGCCACTCATTTGCCTGATCTAATATTTGTCTTAGTACAAACATTTGGTCTGTACATGATCTTCCTTTTCTAAACCCTGCCTGCTCTTTCCGAAGTTTTTCCTCAAGTGTTGGTACAATTCTGTTGATGATTATTCTGCAAAATACTTTACTGGTAGTGGCAGGAGTGTAATGCCTCTCCAGTTCCCGCAATCTCTGAGGTCACCCTTCTTTGGTAGTTTTACTATAAGGCCAGTTTCCCACTTCTCTGGAGCTTTTTCTAGATCTCAAATTTAATTAATATACTAATAGCAAAACTATGTACCTTACTTGTGACAGTTTGGCCAAAAAGGTTCCAGATTGAGAATCACTACATCGTTTTATGGTTATAATCTTCATTTCACGAACATTTAGGATTGACTCAGTTACATGTGTGTACTCGTTGAATGAGCGTTGATTGTTTTAAATCCTATCTCAGATCCTGAACGTGTCAGTCAACTTGACTGCAGAACCTCCTGGTAAATGAAAATTGTTTTAAGAGAACGACTATATATATATATATATATATAAGACAAAAACGACAACTGCTGCATAACTTCTCTTTAACCCTTTCCAATTCTGTGTTAAATATATTTTTTTTAACTTTTAAACGTTCCAATCCTGTTTCAGAGATTCTTGTTACACTTCGTTAATATCAAATGAAGGACTATGAACAAATATTTGTATTAAAATATAGACAGTAAAATAGTATACAACGTCCGACAATTAAGTAATGAGATTAATTATATAAAAATTAAAATAAATAACAGTTGAAGATATAACATGTATTTTATTCAAAGTAAGCTACTTGTGCATTGATACGGCGAGCAGCCCGATCTAACAAATACTTGCCTTCCCCCAACCCCTTTCTCCCACTTGTTCTCTTCCTCTCTCTCCGCTTCTTCGTTATGATTGGCTCTATCGGGAATCTTTTGTCTGTAGGCAGTGTGGTTTTTTTTTCCTCCACCTTTTTTTCCTCCTCCTTCTTCCACACACATTTCTGCTTCTCACCCGGAGCAAGACACTTCAGATAAGTTCTATGTGTTTGTATTTCGTTATGTATGCATCCTCGAATAAGGCTCACGCCTAAATATCGGATATTGTATGTTTTTCATTTATACATTCTTATACTTTATATTCGTTATTTTCTCACTTTGCTCACTTCCTCCCTCACTTTGTAAAACTGCACCATACACCTCAATCTACCTTATTTACCAAACACTGGAACGATCTCTGCAGTTTTTCTGTTGGTATGGCCCTTGAACTCGATGTTACGGCCGTTTGGATGTCATCAGAATCGTCAAAGAAGCGTCCTTTCAATTCTAACTTTAATTTTGGGAATAGAAAATAATCTCAGGGAGATAGATCTGGGAATAGGGCGGACTGTTGAGAACACACACTTGTTTTGGGGGCAAAAATTCATGTACAACCACCGACCGGTGAGCCGGTGCATTATCATGAAGAAGGAAAAAACTGCCACTTGTTGAATACTACGGTCGGACTCGGAGAATCCTTTTCAATAGGCGTTTCAAAATACTTCGAAAAACTTTAGCAGTGATGTATGTCCCTCTGGAATAAACTCTTTGTGAATAACTCCTTTACTGTAGTAGAAGCAAACCAACATTGTCTTCACTTTCGACTTTTGAAGACGAATATTTTCTTTGCCTTTTGATGATGATAATGCCTTCCAATGAGCACTTTGGCGTTTAGTTGTGGGATCACAGCGGAAAATCCATTTTTCATCCTTTGCAACAATCAGATTTAAGAAATGTTTATTTCTGAGATACGTTTTGATGATGTCTTTTGCGTACTCAACACGCTGATGTTTTTCGATCATAGATGAATGTTGCCTCTTTGGATTCCATGTTTTGCTTCATAGATGGATTTTTTTGTCTTGGCCATAATAAAATCCGTCTCATTACATAATGTCGGTCCTTGTATATATATATATATATATATATATATATATATTGTAGGTCCCTATATAAAACCACAGAAAAATAAATCGATCACATACTAATAAACAACAAGTGGAAACGGTCTCTACAAGATGTGAGAGCAAGGTAAGGAGCAGATGTAGGAAGTGATGACAACCTTCTGGTAGCAAAAATAACTAAAATTAAAGAAAGCCAAATTTGGAAAACACAGACAGACACACTATGATTCAGAAAAACTGAAAGATCAGCAAACGAGGAATGAATTCTCAATAGAACTTAAAAACTGCTTCAGTGTCCTACAAGACAAAGAAGAAATGTGCATACTAGAGTTCAAAGAAACACTACAGGAAACAGCAAAAGAGGTGCTGGGATATCGAAGACGGAGAAAAGAGGAATGAATAAGCAAGACTACATGGGAAAAGATAGAGCAAAGAAACTTAATCAAGAAAAAAATTACAGAACACCAAATCACAAAAGAACGGCTAAAAGAACAAATTTCAAGTAATTATGCACAAAAAGACAAAGAGGTGAAGGAATCATGCCTTCAAGATAAACGTCAATACTATGACAACTTAGCAGAAACAGCAGAGAAACCAGCATATACAAATGACATGAAAACCATATACAAAATCACAAAGCAGATAATAGGTAATCACAACACACGATGTGAGAGTGCAATAAGGACACTAAAGGGACAACTGGTCAGTGGAGAAAGACAAAAAATTGAAAGATGGAGGGAACACTTTAACACCCTACTAAACAGAACATAAGCAGCACAAACAATTGACATATCTGAAGCAAAAAAAAGGAACTAAACATCAATACAGGACCAATAACAATAAGTAAAACAAAGGAGACAGTAAAGAAGCTAAAATTAGACAGGGCACCAGGTGAAGATGAAGTGACTGCTGAGATGTTGAAAGCAGAAGAAACAGAAACACCAAAACAACTTTGCCGGATACTACAACAAATTTGGGACCTAGAAAAATCTCCAGAGGAGTGGAAAACTGGCCTTATAGTAAAACTACCAACGAAGGGTGACCTCAGAGATTGCAGGAACTGGAGAGGCATTACCCTCCTGCCACTCACCAGTAAAGTATTTTGCAGAATAATCATCAACAGAATTGTGTCAGAGCTTGAGACAAAACTTCATAAAGAGCAGGCAGAATCTAGGAAAGGAAGATCATGTACAGACCACATATTTGTAATTAGACAAATATTAGACCAGGCAAATGAGTGGCTAGCACAACATATGAATTGTTTATAGATTTTGAGGAAGCCTTTAACAGTGTCAACAGAGATGCACTGTGGAAAAACCCAAGATGCCATGGTCTCCCCTATAAGACATTGAATGTAATCAAAGCTCTATACGAGTGTTTCCAGTGCAACGTGATATGTGGAGAACATACCTCCAGCAGCTTTAGGATACAAAGAAGAGTGAAGCAGAGATGGTTACCATCACCAACATTATTTATCTTGGCAGCAGAATGGTTAATGAAGGAGGCATCATCAGACAGAAGGAGAGGATTACAATGGACCCTTGACACAGTGCTGGATGACCTTGACTTTGCAGACTACATTTGTCTACTATCAATCAGCCACAAAGATATGCAAGATAAAATAAACAAGCTAACTCAGAATGCAAACAACATAGGACTAAAGATCAATGTAGGAAAGACAAAGTTAATGAAGCAAAATGTGAAAAAAAATATACTCAGAGTAGATAACAAGTTAATGGAGGAGGTAAACGAATTTGTGCATCTTTGCAGTAGAGTAGTATAAAATGGAGACAACACAGAGGACATCAACAGCAGACTTACTAGACCAAATTAGGCTTTTGCAATGCTGCAGACTATATAGAAATCTAAAAAACTAAGCATGAAGAAGAAAATCAGGATATTTAAGATAAATGTTCTAAGTGTACTACTCTATGGAAGTGAATGCTGGAAAATCACCATAACCATAGAAAACAAGTTGAGTTCTTTCCAGACTAAATGTTTACAAAGAATTAGAAAAAAAATATTTTCGCCAAACACAATAAGAAATAACATCTTGTTGGCAGAAATGTACATTTTGCTTCATTAACTTTGTTTTTCCTACGTTGATCTTTAGTCCTATGTTGTTTGCATTCTGAGTTAACTTATTTATTTTATCTTGCATATCTTTGTGGCTGCTTGATAGTAGACAGATGTTGTCCGCAGAGTCAAGGTCATCCAGCACTGTGTCAAGGGTCCATTGTAATTCTCTGCGTTTTTCTTCATTAATCAGTCTACTGCCAAGATAAATAATGTTGGCGACAGTACACATCTCTGCTTCACTCCTGTTTGGAGCCTAAAGCTGCTGGAGCTATGTTCTCCACATATCATGTTGCACTGAAAACCCTCGTATAGGGCTTTTATTACATTCACTATCTTATGGGGGAGGCCATGCCATCTCAGGATTTTTCACAGTTCATCTCTGTTGACACTGTGACAGGCATTCTCAAAATGTATAAACAGTGCATACGTTGTGCTGTGCCACTCATTTGCCTGATCTAATATTTGTCTTAGTACAAACATTTGGTCTGTACATGATCTTCCTTTTCTAAACCCTGCCTGCTCTTTCCGAAGTTTTTCCTCAAGTGTTGGTACAATTCTGTTGATGATTATTCTGCAAAATACTTTACTGGTAGTGGCAGGAGTGTAATGCCTCTCCAGTTCCCGCAATCTCTGAGGTCACCCTTCTTTGGTAGTTTTACTATAAGGCCAGTTTCCCACTTCTCTGGAGCTTTTTCTAGATCTCAAATTTAATTAATATACTAATAGCAAAACTATGTACCTTACTTGTGACAGTTTGGCCAAAAAGGTTCCAGATTGAGAATCACTACATCGTTTTATGGTTATAATCTTCATTTCACGAACATTTAGGATTGACTCAGTTACATGTGTGTACTCGTTGAATGAGCGTTGATTGTTTTAAATCCTATCTCAGATCCTGAACGTGTCAGTCAACTTGACTGCAGAACCTCCTGGTAAATGAAAATTGTTTTAAGAGAACGACTATATATATATATATATATATAAGACAAAAACGACAACTGCTGCATAACTTCTCTTTAACCCTTTCCAATTCTGTGTTAAATATATTTTTTTTAACTTTTAAACGTTCCAATCCTGTTTCAGAGATTCTTGTTACACTTCGTTAATATCAAATGAAGGACTATGAACAAATATTTGTATTAAAATATAGACAGTAAAATAGTATACAACGTCCGACAATTAAGTAATGAGATTAATTATATAAAAATTAAAATAAATAACAGTTGAAGATATAACATGTATTTTATTCAAAGTAAGCTACTTGTGCATTGATACGGCGAGCAGCCCGATCTAACAAATACTTGCCTTCCCCCAACCCCTTTCTCCCACTTGTTCTCTTCCTCTCTCTCCGCTTCTTCGTTATGATTGGCTCTATCGGGAATCTTTTGTCTGTAGGCAGTGTGGTTTTTTTTTCCTCCACCTTTTTTTCCTCCTCCTTCTTCCACACACATTTCTGCTTCTCACCCGGAGCAAGACACTTCAGATAAGTTCTATGTGTTTGTATTTCGTTATGTATGCATCCTCGAATAAGGCTCACGCCTAAATATCGGATATTGTATGTTTTTCATTTATACATTCTTATACTTTATATTCGTTATTTTCTCACTTTGCTCACTTCCTCCCTCACTTTGTAAAACTGCACCATACACCTCAATCTACCTTATTTACCAAACACTGGAACGATCTCTGCAGTTTTTCTGTTGGTATGGCCCTTGAACTCGATGTTACGGCCGTTTGGATGTCATCAGAATCGTCAAAGAAGCGTCCTTTCAATTCTAACTTTAATTTTGGGAATAGAAAATAATCTCAGGGAGATAGATCTGGGAATAGGGCGGACTGTTGAGAACACACACTTGTTTTGGGGGCAAAAATTCATGTACAACCACCGACCGGTGAGCCGGTGCATTATCATGAAGAAGGAAAAAACTGCCACTTGTTGAATACTACGGTCGGACTCGGAGAATCCTTTTCAAT
>CM019692.1:54319752-54398903 GCA_009760885.1 Achatina immaculata
GTACAGACTCTTACACAGATTTATTAGATGACTGGTAACCCCATATTGTTTTAGGACTTCCTATAGTTTGTTCCTGTCCACTCTATCGAATGCTTTTTCCCGGTCAACAAAAGCCAAGTAAAGGGTGTTATTAAATTCGATCGCTTTCTCTGACAACTGACTGAGGGCACATATTGCGTCTGTGCATCCTCTGTTTTTCCTAAAGCCTTGTTGAAGTTCACAGCTGTGGCTCTATCATTGGTCTTAATCTCTTCTCTAAAGTTTTACAAAATATCTTTCCTGTATAGTTTAATAAGGAAATACCTCTGTATTGTGTGCAGTCTCTTTTGCTGCCTTTATTTTTACACACTGGGGTGATTATGGTATTCTTCCAGTCTTGTAGGGTTTCTTGTTTAGTCCAAATTGGGCCGAATAGTCTGTGTAGCCATGCTACTCCTACTTCATTCGCTGTTTAGAGTAGTTCGTTGGTTAGTTCATCTTGCCCTGCAGCTTTACCCCTTGGTGCTAGTCTTATAGCTTCTCTGATTTATGATTTGAGTATATCAGGCTCTAACTCTGTGGAAATTTCTATGTTGGGGTTACTTTGGTCTGTGGTCTCAGTTGGGATGTTGAGTAATTGATCGAAGTATTGTCACCATCTTTCTAGTATCTGTTTTTGGGTCACATATTGGTTCTCCTTTCTCGATATTTATTATTTCTGTTGGATCAAATTGCTCTGTTCTGGTTCTCATGGTGTTAAACTTTTTGTAGAAGAGTTTTGTTGCTTTTTGTGGTTGTCGTTAAGTGTATCACCGTATACCTCCCAGTCTTTCTCCTTTTCCCAATATGAAAATTAGCCTAAGCAAAACAGAAATCATGACCATCGCAAGAGTAGACACATCAATAAACATTACACTGGAAAGCCATACTATGAAGCAAGTAACGCATTTCAAATACCTCGGAAGCATTTTCTCAACACAAGGAAAAATATACATTGAGATCGAAAGCAGCTGTAACAAAGCGAACTAACTTATCGGGTAAATGGCTCCCATACTAAACAACAAGCATGTCTCACTGGAAACCAAAAGAACTATCTATAAGACAATCTTCAAACCAACTTTGTGCTACCAATGCCAGACATGGACGCTGACAGCAAAAGACAAAAGGAAAATTACATCAACTGAAATGAGATTCTTGAGAAGAATTCTTGGAATATCAAGAATAGACAGAATCAGAAAAGATGTCATTAGAAATAAAGTAGGAGTTGAACCCTTTCTGAAATATATTCAAAAACAACAACAACAACAACAAAATAGTTCGATCATGTATCACGACAACCAACAGAACGTGTACCACAGAGAGCAATGTTTTACAGACCACACAAAGGCAGAGGAAGGGGCCGCCCATGCAAACGATGGACCGATGGTATAGCAGAGTCCCTGAACATCTCAATGTACAAAGCCAACAGGCGAGGCATTTGGAGACAACTGCACTTGACCTCTACGCCTAGCAGTAAATGAGGAAGGACAAGACAAAAGATATATATATATATATATATATATATATATATATATATATATATTTCTCTGAAACTTAATACTCAGTTCACATAGGTCTTCCACAAGGGTTTTCCACAAACGCCTGTCTTTTACCTTTTTCCCGCTCTTGTCCAGGTGAGCACTCTGTTGCTCATCATCCTCTCTGTTGTTCTTTCTTCTCCAGGTCTCCTTCGTCTACCCTTACTTTTGTTCCCCTGTAGTGTCCATCTTAGCGCTATTTTGGTAGTGAGTTGTCAATCATTCGGACCACGTATCCCAACCATCGCGTATATTATCAACGTTATCTCTACATCCTTTTCTCATCATTATTACCTCTTGATATAATGTGTTTAGAAATTATAGTCGAATTTTTACTCGCGTGCACTAGAGTAACTAGTAACTGGTTTACTAGAAATCGGGGCAAATAAAGGTCATACTGCTTGAAAGAAAATAGATAAGGAATATTCTTAGAACAACTGAAGTAAAAACAAGAAAATAGGTAAAAAATATTCTTAGAATAACTGAAGTAAAACAAGAACTAATCAAAAAATGTATCACTGCAACTAGACACTCGGAGATGGACAGAAGACAATTTCTAAAGAATAACTATTCTGGACATCCATTAAGGACTGTGGATGTGGCACAGGAATAAGATGATTATCCACAGCCTTTAGTTGTACTAACTTTTGAATACAGGGAAAATATTGGGACCACTCAAATTGTAGGATAAAATAAGATTGAGGAGAAGGGGGGGGGGGAGAGACAATATGAAATAAAACGTGGAAAGCCTTTTTTTTTAGCCTTCTCTTAATCTTTTCAGTTCTATATTCTAGCACACAAATACCATCTTTGTCTAAAAGCCAGAGACACAGGAACCTTTCAGTCCTAGCCAAACATCATGTTCTGGAAGCACTGAACTTCAGGACACAGCAATGTCAGAACAGGAAATCCTTGTAAATGTTCTTGACATCATGTATCAGTTCCCATCACAGTCAAGTTACCACTATAGTCAAGTTCCCACTATAGTCAAGTTCCAACCAAATTCAAGTTTCCACAATATCCAGGTTTCTCCCAGACTTGCAAAGTACATACCATTCTGAAACTACTGCGATATTCAAGTTCTCATCATAGCAAAGTTCCCACAATAACCAAAATCCCTAATATCTTTACTTCGCTTAAGTGATTGTCATTTTTATCGGATTAAGATTTTGCTTTGTAATTGTAATGCGCTATGTTGTTATCATGTATGTTTTACCGCTTTAAATTTGTGCCGTGTAACTTTTACAATACTTATTTATCATTGTATAACTCAGTTTTGTTCTGTAACATTCTTCCGTCCCGTACACTTGCAGCAACATTTCACGCGTAAATCTCAAAATGTCAGTAGTTTCTGACCTAATTTCTACTTTATCATTAATGGTACTCTTAGTAACAAGCCTAGGCCTGGCTAACGGGGCAGGGATCGCCATAGTCCCCATGGTGGTGGAGTCTGGTAAAGAAGCATTGCACACCCCCTGATTTTTAGCTGTACTCCGGGACTGAAAAAAATAGCCACTATAACCCGCCACCGCGCCGATACGATGCTGTGCCTCAACATCTCTACAGCATCGGCAGCAAAGAACACCAGCTCGCAGTTACAGGGAGTTCGTACAAGTGCACGTACAAGTATCAGTAATAATCATAACTGTAATAAAAATGCTAATAATAACAATAATAATATAACAGCAATAGCAATACCATGCTAATTTATAAGGCACTTATGTTGCATGCCCCCCCCCCTCCTGTTTTAGTCATATTGCTAACATTATGACTCTAAAAAAAAACTTCCAAATACTAAACTACCAAAACTTTTCCATCTGAACAAAAATAGAAAAAGGAAAATCACGTTGCTGTCACCTCCCCTTGTTTTAGTCAGAATGTTAACGATGAATTATACTGACTACATCGGCTAAATACATATATAGTAACATTGATTTTAGTATTATCTTTCATAATCACCATAAAAAGAACTTTTTGTATGACAATATTTAGATCTTTGTTAAAAAACACGCCATAAAACATTAACTCATGGTTCTTCTTTAGTTAATGCATCTTCTGCATCAAAGCGATGTCACATACACACCCCAAATAAAAAAACATACATTTGATTAGATGACAAGAAATAATGTCATAACAATAACTTTCCGTAGCTGATATTCAGTGGAAACAATGGAATATAATACACAAACATTCCATAAGACATACTCTGTGTGAAGAATGTGATATACCTGGTGGTCATTTAACCAACTCTTTGAAAAAATGAAAAAATATCTCAATGAACTTCCGCCACTGACAGAGATTACTTCACCCCCATGTCTTCATTCATTCATGATATTTCTTGGGTCTTGACCCCTCTGTGCCAGTCTTATTTAGTGCTGAGGATACTCTTATATTGGTAATCCCATTACAACCTTGTCGGTTCCACTAAACAATATGCAAAACCCAAGTATTTCTCTCTGATGTACCTACTATAAAGGAAACGTTTATCTCATTTGTCTGAATATCTCAAAACAGATGCCATGCAAAGCATCATAAAAAAATATCTAGAGTGGTATAACACTGAGATAAACAGTTTTATGGTACTAATACCAAAAACAAAATTTCAACATCAATGTGAAACATATTAGTCTCATATCTGATAAAAATAAAAACATTTTAAGTCACATTATCAGTGGTAGAAAAAATACGATTATATCAATATATTATATATATAATACATTTATGTACATCACTTTGAAACAGTTTAAACCAAGAGAATTTTTGCAACTTTCTGATTAAGGTTTACATGAGTGAATGACAGTAATATGTCGAATATAACTATAGAGATCAATTATAGAAATGTTCAGTAAAGTCCTTAACCCTGCCCATCCTGTCCGGTGTTCCTATATTTTTCTATAGGTCTGTCATTTGCAGTAAGTTCGTTAAGTTCATTTTAGCTCTCTGACAAACTTAGCATATTAACGCTGTTTGTCCGTCTGTTAGTAGTAGGTGTGCCTATATAACTCATATAACTTATAGAGCTACTGTCAGTGGTAGGTGTGCCTATATCACTCATATAACTTACACTGCTACTGTCAGTGGTAGGTGTGCCTATATCACTCATATAACTTACACTCCTACTGTCAGTGGTAGGTGTGCCTATATCACTCATATAACTTACACTCCTACTGTCAGTGGTAGGTGTGCCTATATCACTCATATAACTTACAGTGCTACTATCAAAGGTAGGTGTGCCTATATCACTCATATAACTTACACTCCTACTGTCAGTGGTAGGTGTGCCTATATCACTCATATAACTTACACTGCTACTGTCAGTGGTAGGTGTGCCTATATCACTCATATAACTTACAGTGCTACTGTCAGTGGTAGGTGTGCCTATATCACTCATATAACTTACAGTGCTACTATCAAAGGTAGGTGTGCCTATATCACTCATATAACTTACACTCCTACTGTCAGTGGTAGGTGTGCCTATATCACTCATATAACTTACAGTGCTACTATCAAAGGTAGGTGTGACTATATCACTCATATAACTTACACTACTAGTTGTAGATGTGCCCATATCACTCCTATAACATACACTGCTACTGTCAATGCTAGGTGTGCCTATATCACTCATATAACTTACAGTGCTACTGTCAGTAATAGGTGTGCCTATATCACTCATATAGCTTACACTGCTACTGTCAGTGGTAGGTGTGCCTATATCACTCATACAACGTACACTGCTAATACTAGGTGTACCTATATCACTCTTATAACTTATCATGGTACTCTCTGACTCACACGACGCAGTCTCAAGTGGTATGTAATGGTGTCACGATCTGATGACAGTATCAATCTATAATACTGTAACTGATTGTTATTTCTGACCTTGCTCTTTGATCTTGTCTGCTGAGTTTGCTGGTCTGCCTCACGACTCCTCAGATTGTTTGTAGAGGCCCTCCTGTTTTGTTCCTGTGCATGTGTCGTTCAGGGAACTGGACTGTCCAGTTTTGGAGTCTTTCAGTTTTTTCATTCATTTGTACATGTTCTGTGTAGCATTAACAGGGTCTACCTCGGTTATCTGTATCTGAGGTAGAGTCTCTCACGCTGCTCCTCTCCTCATCTTCTGGAGCTACTACATAAGTTGATTTCCTTCTTTTGGAAGCGGTGGGTGAGATCACCCAATCTGTGTCTGCTAAGCTCAAGTATTTCACATGTGCCCTGGTAACTGATTCTTTATTACATACGTAACTGGTGTTAGTTTATCCATTACTGTATGGTATAGCTTCCATTCGCTATCCATTTTCGACGTTCTATGGTGATATCTTGTGGTATCTAGGCAGCAACAAATTCTCTTTCTTTTAATGGTCTGCACTCAACCTTGTGTTGTGGGCCTTGCTGTATTGCATGATGCTCATTTCTGCTTTTACAATTCTCTGCCAGGTAGTCTTTGGTCAGCCTTTCTTTCTCTTTCCTTGGGGTGTCCAGCACAGGACAGAAGTGTTACTGGGATCCCATTGGAGCACGTGATCAGTCTATTTTGAGCAAGTTTTTGTGGCTGTTACAGCAGCCATATGTTCTTGTTCACATTTGTCAAGTAGGTACATATTAGTTACTGCCTGTTGCCAGTAAATATTTAAAATCTTTCTGAGACAGGTTATGTGGAATAAGGATAATTTGCCCATTTCCAGAGTGATTTGTGTACTATTTTATAATGTGAACGTACAACACTATGGTAAAACACTTTATTTTGGTTCTAGCTCTATACTGTGAGGGCTTCCAGATGTCTCTAGGTATGACTTAGAAGATGTTACATAAATATTAGCTAATACATATTTATACATTTATATTTACAAAAGATTTATATACTTTTGTTTAATAAGTTTGATATTTCAGTTTGTACACACTGCATGACTAACGAGGACATATAATACCAATAAGTCTGAGGATGTGCATGACTATTTAGGGCATAAAATAACAGTTTCAAGATGTGAATGACTGATTAGGACATAAAGTAACAGTCTCATGATATGAATGACTGATTAGGACATAAAATAACAGTCTCATGATGTGAATGACTGATTAGAGCATAAAATAAGTCTCAAGATGTGAATGACTGATTAGAGCATAAAATAAGTCTCAAGATATGAATGACTGATAGGGACATAAAATAACAGTCTCATGATGTGAATGACTGATTAGGACATAAAATAAGTCTCAAGATGTGAATGACTGATTAGAGCATAAAATAAGTCTCAAGATATGAATGACTGATAGGGACATAAAATAACAGTCTCATGATGTGAATGACTGATTAGGACATAAAATAACAGTCTCATGATATGAATGACTGATTAGGACATAAAATAAGTCTCAAGATGTGAATGACTGATTAGAGCATAAAATAAGTCTCAAGATATGAATGACTGATAGGGACATAAAATAACAGTCTCATGATGTGAATGACTGATTAGGACATAAAATAAGTCTCAAGATGTGAATGACTGATTAGAGCATAAAATAACAGTATCAGGATGTGCATGACTGATTAGGGCATAAAATAACAGTCTCAGGATATATATGACTGACTGTGTAATTTTAAAATAAACTATCTGTAGACAAACAGTGCAACAATTATCATCTCTGTGAAAAGGCTCAAGGGAGGTAATTTATGGCTGAGATAAATTACTTTTTTTTTTTTTTTTTCAAATGTAATATTTTTATATGAAATTTTTATTTTACTAATAAACATTGAGGTCTTTTATTGATATTTACATTTTGTTTTCTAATCAGCTGTATAATATAAATCTAAAACGTGAACAATGTCAGAGTGTGAAAGATTTTTACTCTCTTGATTAAGTCAGTGACTAATGAGGTCATCTGTGGAGGACTGTGACTTTCACATGTGCCCTGGTAACTGATTCTTTATTACATACGTAACTGGTGTTAGTTTCTCCATTACTGTATGGTATAGCTTCCATTCGCTATCCATTTTCGACGTTCTATGGTGATATCTTGAGGTATCTAGGCAGCAACAAATTCTCTTTCTTTTAATGGTCTGCACTCAACCTTGTGTTGTGGGCCTTGCTGTATTGCAGGATGCTCATTTCTGCTTTTACAGTTCTCTGCCAGGTAGTCTTTGGTCAGCCTTTATTTCTCTTTCCTTGGGGTGTCCAGCACAGGACAGCAGTGTTACTGGGATCCCATTGGAGCGCGTGATCAGGCTATTTTGAGCAAGTTTTTGTGGCTGTTACAGCAAGCATATCTTCTTGTTCACATTGGTCAAGTAGGTACATATTAGTTACTGCCTGTTGCCAGTAAATATTTAAAATCTTTCTGAGACAGGTTATGTGGAATAAGGATAATTTGCCCATTTCCAGAGTGATTTGTGTACTATTTTATAATGTGAATGTACAACACTATGGTAAAACACTTTATTTTGGTTCTAGCTCTATACTCTGAGGGCTTCCAGATGTCTCTAGGTATGACTTAGAAGGTGTTACATAAATATTAGCTAATACATATTTATACATATATATTTACAAAAGATTTATATACTTTTGTTTAATAAGTTTGATATTTCAGTTTGTACACACTGCATGACTAACGAGGACATATAATACCAATAAGTCTGAGGATGTGCATGACTGATGACATAAAGTACCAGTCCCAGGATGTGCATGACTGATGACATAAAGTACCAGTCCCAGGATGTGCATGACTGATGACATAAAGTACCAGTCCCAGGATGTGCATGACTGATGACATAAAGTACCAGTCCCAGGATGTGCATGACTATTTAGGGCATAAAATAACAGTTTCAGGATGTGAATGACTGATTAGGACATAAAGTAACAGTCTCATGATATGAATGACTGATAGGGACATAAAATAACAGTCTCATGATGTGAATGACTGATTAGGACATAAAATAAGTCTCAGGATGTGAATGACTGATTAGAGCATAAAATAACAGTATCAGGATGTGCATGACTGATTAGGGCATAAAATAACAGTCTCAGGATATACACGACTGACTGTGTAATTTTAAAATAAACTATCTGTAAACAAGCAGTGCAACAACTATCATCTCTGTGAAAAGGCTCAAGGGAGGTAATATATGGCTGAGATAAATTTCTTTTTTTTTTTTGTTTTCAAATGTAATATTTTTATGTGAAATTTTTATTTTACTAATAAACATTGAGGTCTTTTATTTACATTTACATTTTGTTTTCTAATCAGCTGTATAATATAAATCTAAAACGTGAACAATGTCAGAGTGTGAAAGATTTGTGTTCTCATGATTAAGTCAGTGACTAATGAGCTCATCTGTGGAGGACTGTGAATTTCACATGTAACACAAGCTAGCTCCTAACTGTTGATCTGTTCATGTACAAGTTCAGCAACTTCAACATGTTGCAACCTCTCAATGACTGTATCTTATAAGTTTTATTCTAACACTTATGAATACATCAACAAATTTCATACATTTGGTCTCAGCAGGCACAACTGTTATGTACTGTTATAGACATTATGTCTGTCAATTTTCTAATCCTGTTCCTCTTCCAATGAGTATTTTATGTAAATTATCTTTGCTGGGTATGTGTCAGTAGCTACTGACGTATAAAGTATTGTACGTACATACATGTATATTTCAACTCCATTTTAGAGTTCATCTGGCCAACTTGTTTTATAGCATCCACATTTTGTTTGTCATACTGAACTGATCCCATTCAATCTTGTTTGTCATACTTAACTGACCCTAGTCAATCTTGTTTGTCATACTTATCTACGCTACTCAATCTTGTTTGTCATACTGAACTGATCTCACCCAGTCTTGTTTGTTATACAGAACTGATCTCACTCAATCTTGTTTGTCATACTGAACTGATCTCACTCAATCTTGTTTCTCATACTTAACTAACCCTACTCAATCTTGTTTGTCATACTTAACTGACCTATTCAATCTTGTTTGTCATACTTAACTGACCTACTCAATCTTGTTTGTCATACTTAACTGACCTACTCAATCTTGTTTGTCATACTGAACTGATCTCACTCAACCAAACAAATGCCAGACTTGGAACAACAGCAGAATATATTTTTTTTTCTGAGTTCTAAGCTCTACCCTGGTGAATTAAAGTCAAGACAAGAAGAACAATTTGTGTTGCATAAAATAAGATACTAAGAAGTAAACAAATGTTCTTAATAGTCAGTGAAGAAATGTCACAGTACTCCATGGCAGTGTTTCCAAAACAGTGTACAGTGACACACTGGTGTGCCCTGAAAGAATCTGATGTGTGCTGTCAAATTTGATAGCTAATATTTTTCAAATTACAGATACATTTGATTATTTGCACAATTATATTTCTAGTAAGGAAAATAGATGGAGGTATGTGGTTCAGTTTTACAAAAATATAGAAAGAGTGATGAAAGTGGACAGAGGAAACAAGAATGGAAGAAAGCAAGATGAGTACTTAAAAATGAAGAACCTACAACAATCTAATATTTAGCCAAAAAGCCTTTCTCAAGGATAGCATACAAAAAAACAACAACAATAAAACACTAAAATTAGATGAAAAATACAACACAGTTTTTCCTTCCTAAAACCAGTTTTACTGCAGTTTTCTTCTCAGTTATATTTCTCTAACAGCTTCACCAGCCTAGTATTTACGGCACATCAAATTATGCTGTTTTAATATTCTTCTATAAGTAAAGAAGACATATGCCTCCATGTACGTTCACATTTTACTTTGAAAACAAGGCAATTGTATCATAAAGTAGACAGAGCTGCATGGATCAGTTTACACTAAGACAGAAAGAGGAAGGAAAATGGACAGAACTGAGAGTGACAGGAAAAGAAAACTAAACAATGTGCAACAATAATGTACTTCACCAAATGCTTTTGTCAAGAATCATTACAACAATAAAACACAAGATAAATGATCAATACAACAATAAAACACAAAATAAATGATCAATATT
This sequence comes from Achatina immaculata, assembly GCA_009760885.1. Classification (NCBI taxonomy): domain Eukaryota; kingdom Metazoa; phylum Mollusca; class Gastropoda; order Stylommatophora; family Achatinidae; genus Lissachatina; species Lissachatina immaculata. The sequence goes on from CM019692.1 coordinate 54,330,285, forward strand.
AACAATAAAACACAAGATAAATTATATATACAACAATAAAACATGAGATAAATGGTCAAGACAACAAAAACAAACACTAGATAAATGGTCAATACATCAATAAAACACAAGATACATGATCAATACAACAATAAAAAAAAAGATACATGATCAAGACAACAATAAACACTAGATAAATGAACAAGAAAACAATAAACACTAGACAAATTACCAGTAAACAATAAAACAGTAGATAAATGTTAACGCCAACAACATAACAAAAGAAAAATGGTGAATACAACAATAAAAACACTCGATAAATAATTAATTAAAAAAACACAACATAAATGATCAATACAACAATAAAATACCAGATATGTGATGAATATAACAATTAAACACATAAGAGATAATGAACATGACAATACAAAATTAAATAAATGATCAATACAACTATAAAATGCCAGATGAATGATCAATACAGTAATACAACACTAGATAAATGATCAGTTGAACAATAAAACACTAGTTAAATGATCAGTACAACAATAAATCACCAGATAAATGTTCAATACAATAGTAGAACACAAGGTAAATGATCAATACGACAATAAAATGACAGATACATGATCAATAAAACAATAAAACACAAGATAAATGGTCAAGGCAAAACACTAGACTAATTACCAATAAACAATAAAACAGTAGATAAATGGTCAAGACAACAATAAACCAAAAGATAAATGATGAATACTACAAATCAACAGTATATAAATCATTAAAACAGCAATAAAACATAACATAAATTATCAATAGATCAATAAAATGCTAGATAAATTATCAATACAACAATAAAACACAAAATATATGATCAGTACAACAATAGAACACTAGATAATTGATCAGTACAACAATAAAAGACAATATAAATTATCAAAGCAGCAATAAACACCAAATAAATGAAGGAACAACAAATGAAAAGTTAAAGCTCTTTGCTATCCTTCTCGTTAGAAAGTAGCGCACAAAATGTGCCCAGACAGATAAAAGTAAATACGAAGTAAAAAAAATGTCGGTTAGCTTAGATATAAGAGAAAGAAATAGTGACCAAAAAATGTGAACAACATTTTTATGTCACAGATAAGAAAAAGAAAATGCCAGATAACTATAACTAAACCCCAACAAAAGTCGTCCAGACTGCGCTAATAGTAGAAGCGACAAAAAATATTGGGATTAAAGAACAGAATAAGAAGACAGTTAGTTGACACATCCTGCAGCAGGTCATCCGTCAGTCATTTGCATCTCCTTTGCGGAACTTTGCCTCCCTAACAGCACTCCTGTAAGTCTCTCGTTTGTAAGAAAGATGACCTGCTGCTGATGCGTCCATTTGCAGATTATCACCGATGTCTTGCAGCCATCTTCGCCTTGGTCTTCCTCTCTTTCTTTTCCTCAAAATATGTATCCTTCCAGGACGGTATTCTCTGAATTATCATGACGATATTTAAAATATTTAAACTGTCTCTGTTTAATCCTCTTTACTAGCCAGCCTTCTTCAATATTAAGTTCTTGTAGTATGGATATATTTGTTCTTTTTGTATCCATGATATTTGAAGAACTCTTCTGTAGCATTTACATTCAAAGGCATTTATGTGTTTCTCAGCTGTTTTGTTAAGTGTCCATGTCTCACAGGCATATGTTGTGATGGGAAATTTGCATGCCCTTAAAAATCTTATTTTTGTAGTTCTGTCTGTTACTCCCCGCAGATTCTTTATTTGTTTTACTTTCAGAAGAGAGATAGATGTCTTCCTTTTAATTTCCCTCATTGAATATCCATTATTAGTTAGTAGTGATCCAAGATATTCAAAACTCTTCACTTCTTCCAATTTTTCCTCATTGATACATATTTCAGCTGCCTTGTTTGTTTTGTTAGTTTTCATCAATTTAGTTTTCTTCGCATTAAAATAGAGGTTTTGCTATTCGCTATTCTTACGGACTGACATTAGGTTATGCTAGCCTTGAACAAAGAATTAATGTCTGACATTCATAGATTACCTCCCCTCGTAAACTCTGAAAGAACAGAATCTGTGTACTGGAGGTTTTTATGTTTGGCCAGGCGTAGCTTTAAAAAAGTCTCTTTAAGAAGTCCAGAATGTAGGTAGTTTTTAAAACCTGAGACATGGAGGTGAAAGTTGTTTATTATGCCCTTATCACCTTGTTTATAAATGTTGCAGCGGTGGATAGTTAGCAGACAGTTAGGCAGGTGCAGGTAGTCTATAAAGCGGTTACGAGAATGTTCTTGCTTTAATCTTTCTCTCACTTAGTCTGATTCACAAAGATGATATCACATAATTATAACAGTCAGATTCACAAAGATGATATCAAATAATTATAACAGTCAGATTCATAAATATGATGTCACATAATCATAAGAGTCATATTGAAAAAGATATCACATAATTATAACAGTCAGATTCACAGAGATGATATCACAAAATTATAAGAGTCATATTAAAAAAGATGATATCACATAATTATAACAGTCAGATTCACAAAGATGATATCACATAATTATAACAGTCAGATTCACAAAGATGGTATCACATAATTATAAGAGTCAAATTCACAAAGATGATATCACATAACTATAATAGTCAGATTAAAAGAAGATGATATGACATAATTATAACAATCAGATTCACAAAGACGATATCACATAACGTACAACATCAAAGCTCAACGTCTCAAATCTACCTCCTTTCATCTAAACAAGTTATATTCTTCCCTTTGTGGTACTGAAAGTAACAACTAAACGCAACGCTCATAGAAAATAGGAAATACGCCTGTAATATTACTTCTTTGCTTATCCCTAGAGAATATTTCACGTTTTTTTTTTCTCTGAATTTGTGATTCACTTGGTTTTTTTTTTAATTATAGGCACCCGTTTCTTTCTAACACACAGCAGACTTTCTTTCTGTACACACAACAAACTTTCATTCTGTTCATATACAACACTTTCATTCTGTACATACAGCAGACTTTCATTCTTACCACACAGCATACTTTTATTCTGTACAGACAACGGACTTTCATTATGTACATACAGCAGATATTCCTTCTTTACACACAGCAGACTTTCATTCAATATACACAGCAGACTTTCATTTAATATACACAGCAGACTTTCATTCAGTATGAAGAAGTATTATTAGGCTGAAAACAACTGGCGTGCCGACAAGGCACCAGCTATACTAGGATTATCAGATAGATATACTAGGATTTTAGGATAGATGTACTAGGACTTTCAGATAGATGTACTAGGATTTTAGGATAGATGTACTAGGATTATCAGATAGATATACTAGGATTTTCAGATAGATGTACTAGGATTATCAGATAGATATACTAGGATTTTCAGATAGATGTACTAGGATTTTCAGATAGATGTACTCAGATTTTAGGATAGATGTACTAGGAATTTGACAGATATATAAGAATTTCCGTTGCTATCTCTGCTAAGTTGTGCCGGAATACAACACGGCATCAACTGAAGAGCAAGAAGAAGTGGAATGTCTTCTTAGACAGAATTATTCATAAAAAAGTATTGAAGATCTACTATGTTTTTATGTTATTCTTGTTGCTATTACCTGAAAGAATTTATTCAACTACATTTAAACCATTAGGCAAGCCTGTAGAATCCCTTGAGTGAAATAACAACAATACGTAGATTCGCTACTACTACAACGAAGACATCAGTGTCTCAAATGAAAAAAATCAACTTGCACTTTCAACCACACAACAGATCTAACAGCAGAAAAACTCCATCATCATCTCAATAAGACTCCAACTAAAAATATACATAGAGTACATTCATTGAATGAGAAAAATGAGGGTTGAAACGGATGGAAGATGAGATGAAGCCATAAAAGGCTTAACAAGATTACAAACATAAGATTCCCGGCGTGATTAAGCCATATGGGAAGAAACCACTAGCAACAATATCTCACAAAAATATTACATACTCACAAGATTGTCGAAATCTTCACACAAGTAACGAATTCCAAAAGTGTCACCATAAATTATTTTCTAATTATGTGCCTGTCATAAAAGGACTACACTACAACTGTACGTTATATTTCCATAACTTCTGCTACAAACTAGGTTGAATTTCAAACTCAAAGATACCGAAACATTTCAAAACTTCTCTAGCCATTCTGTCTGAAACTCATACTGAATGGTAAATGAAGACTACAATAAACAGTTCAAAAAAAGAAACGCAACAAATACGATGTTGCGATTTAAACAGAAGTTTGGTGATCAGACAAGGGCTATTTGCCTGAAACGTTCACTTGGACATCAAATTCACGTGCTGACCTGAATTGTACTCAGCAGATGATTCATGAGCACAGAAAAATGACACTAGCCAAAACATCATTTTTGACACTAACTCATGACAGGTTCACGAGAATCCAGTGAAACTTACTGAACACAAAACTCACTGATCATGTTATTGAATGCCTATAAAAGATTGACGCTCCTCGAATCAGTTCATTTTGAAAATTCAATGCGCATGTATAGATCATCTCACAACAGAACGACTCATCATCATTGGACTGGACAGTCACAAAGTGTAGTGGCCAAACAATTTAATGTGGTTAGAAGCACCATTAGTCGCCTTCGGAGACTATTTAAAGACAGTGGCTCAGTTGCAGACCGGCCGCGCAGTGGAAGACCCATAGCCACAACTCCTGCCGAAGACCGCTTCATACGGCTGTGTCACCTTAGTAAACGATTTGTATCTGCATCCTCAACAGTCCAGTCAATGACAGCAGCTCGTCGAATTTCAGATCAAACGTCAAGGAACCGGCTGCACGACGCTGGTCTTTGAGCTAGAAGACCCTACAGAGGTCCTGTTCCGACGGACCAGCATCGCCAGAACCGACTGCAATGTACGAACCAGCATCGTCAATGGACCGTTGCGAATGATTGGGGAAGGCGTTGGTTTAGTGATTAATCACTCTTTCTGCTCCAGCGACACGATAGACTGAGAAGAGTTTACCTCAGAATCCATGAACGCTACGCCCAGAAATGCGTGAATGAGGCTCCTCCACATGGTTGTGGATGTGTACTGGTGTGGGGGACGATCAGCTTCATGGGAAGAAGTGACCTGGTGCAAAGTGAAGGACGCCTGAATACCCAACGAGATGTCGCTGTAATTCTTCATCCTCACGTCGTTTCACTTCTGACTGCACCAGGGTCGAAGTATCAGCAGGATAACGCTCGACCCCATGTGGCACAACTCACCACCCAGTTCCTCGCGAACAACAACGTCCAGACCATTCTGTAGCCATCCATGTCATCAGACATGAACCCAATAGAACACTTATGGGATGAACTCAACAGACTTTCATTCCGTACACGCGATGTCGCACATGCTCATACCCACGCAATGGCGAATATACTTATATACACAATTGCCCACACATACAGACAATCAAGCACATACTCACATACACACTCGTGGGCACATATCCACACATTAACCTACATACTCACGCTCACGCACATGCACACTCACGCACATACACACACTCACTCAGAAACACACATTCTCACAGATACTTACATACACATATATATCTACATATATATATTCAGTCTAATACCATCTCTCCATCCTTTAAACACATTCATTTACCATCTCTCCATCCTTTAAACACATTCATTTATTAATCTTCCGTATCTCCTAAAAAGCTTGGTTTTTTTTACTTAAAAAAAATATTTGGCGTAGTTTACATTTCGTAGTCTTGTATTATTTCATATTGTAAGTATGTAAATACGGCCAACATTCATCATTCATTTGCGTGTCCCTTGCGGAACTTTGCCTCCCTAACAGCATTCCTGTAGGCCTCTCGGTTGTGAGCAAGATGGCCTGCTGCTGTGCATCCATTTGCAGATCGTCAACGATGTCTTGTAGCCATCTTCGTTTTGATCTTCTTCTTTTTTATTTTTCCCCATTATGTATCCTTCCAATACGGCCTTCTCTAAATTATCATGACGTTTAATGTGTCCAAAAAATTTTATCCTCTTTACTATTCAATATTAAGCTATTGTAGTATGGATATATTTGTTCTTTTTTGTGTCCACGATATTTGGAGAACTCTTGTTTAGCATTTACATTCAAAGTCATTTATGTATTTCTCAGTTGTTTTGTTAAGTGTCCAGGTCTCACAGGCATATGTTGCGATGGGAAAGATGCATGCCCTTAAAAATCTTATTTTTGTGGTTCTGTCTGCTCCTCTCCACAGATTCTTTAGTTGTTTTACTTTCTGAAGAGCGATACCACCACATCCGTAATATTAACTGTTTAAACAAGATGGAAGCTGGTATTTACTGCGGTAAGATGAGTAGATATACTAGCATTTACTGACATTTACTGGGGTAAATTGAATGGATACACTGACATTTACTAGGGAAAGTTGAGTGGATATATGACATTTACTGGAGTAAGTTGAGTGGATATACTAGCATTTACTGGGGTAAGTTTAGTGGATATAATAGCATTTATTGGGGTAAATTGAGTGGATATACCAGTATTTGCTGGCTAAGCTGAATGGATATACTGTACTAGCATTTACTGGGTTAAATTGAGTGGATATATCGATGACTGTTACTATAAATGACGTTCTATACTGCAGTTTGTCCGCGATAAGGTCAATTCAGAGACGTAATAACAGAAACTAACCTTAAACAAATACAGTTATCTTTCCTTTAAAATAAACAGAAAGCGCAATTGCATTCTACACACAAGGTTATGCTGGTCTGGTTAAAGACTAGAGATATATAACATGGTAACTTCCAAACATGAGGCCAGGAAGTAATTCTTTTCCTCAGACGCATACCGTGTTTGTAAGTTTAGTTAGCAGGTGTATGGCAGACACGACAGCAGTTTCATATGAGAGGCTACACATTGATTAAGAGAATGTTGGGAAAACAGTTCTGTCTCGTGTTATTAGTTGTTCTACTACTTCCAGCTGGTATGTATTTAATAAGGTTATAAGACATTGTACGTGAACAACACATTAAATCATTGTATGTGAACAACACGTTAAATCATTGTATGTGGACAATACACTAAATCACTATATGTGAACAACACGTTAAATCACTTTATGTGAACAACACATTAAATCAATGTATGTGAACAACACATTAATCATTGTATGTGAACAGCACGTTAAATCATTGTATGTGAACAACATATTAAATCATTCCATGATACAAAAGCTTGTTTTATTGTCACAGTAATTTTTGATGTTGCTGATTTTTTCCAATCGGTTCTAGCATAATTTGTAGAGTAGAATCAGAATCATAGAGAGAAATATTTCATATAGAAGTACGAACCTGATATCTTTTTTACAAAGTAAATGTCTCACATGTAAGGACATCTCGAAGCAAAGAAAAGAAGTTGCTATGAAAGAGAAGAGATGTCAGACTATAATACAAAATCAGGGGACTTGAAAGAGATGAGATGTCACATTAGACAATAAATTGAGGAGACTTGAAAGAGATGAGATGTCAATCTAGACAATAAATTGAGGGGACTTTAAAGAGATGAGATGTCGCATTAGACAACAAAATGAGGGGACTTGAAAGAGATCAAATGTCACACTAGACAATATGTTGAGGGGACTTGAAAGCGATGAGATGTCAATCAAGACAATAAATTGAGGGGACTTGAAAAAGATGAGATGTCGCAATAGACAACAAAATGAAGGGACTTGAAAGAGATGAGATGTCACACTAGACAATAAATTGAGGGGACTTGAAAGAGATAAGATGCCAATCAAGACAATAAATTGAGGGGACTTGAAAGAGATAAGATGCCAATCAAGACAATACATTTAGGGGACTTGAAAGAGATGAGATGGTGCACTGGACAACAAAATGAGGGAATTTGAAAGAGATTCGATGTTGCACTAGACAACAAAGTGAGAGAATTTGAAAGAGATTCGATGTTGCTGTAGACAACAAAGTGAGGGAATTTGAAAGAGATTCGATGTTGCTGTAGACAACAAAGTGAGGGAATTTGAAAGGGATTCAATGTTGCACTAGACAACAAAGTGAGAGAATTTGAAAGAGATTCGATGTTGCTGTAGACAACAAAGTGAGGGAATTTGAAAGAGATTCGATGTTGCACTAGAAAACAAACTTAGTGGACTTGAAAGAGACAGATTTGACGCTGACGCTTAGATAAATAAAAAAAAAGTACAAACCAGTTAAAACAGCGTCTCATGATGTTAGTTTGAGGCGAGTGAGTCAGAGAGAGCCTCCCTGAATACCGTAGAGAGAAATCAAGAAAAAGAACAGAACGACAGAATAGAAATCATCATCTGAGTGAGAGACAGCCTACCTGGATACCGTAGAGAGAAATCAAGAAAAAGAATACACCGACAGAATAGAAATCATCAACTGAGTGAGAAACAGCTTCTCTGAATACCGTAGAGAGAAATCAAGAAAGAGAACATAAAGACAGAAAAGAAATCATCAACTGAGCTGATGGAAAATATCAAGGACTAAGACCGATGGAGAGGCATGACTACCAAGACATACCGGCACGGCACCTGATGATGATGATGATGATGAAGATGATGATGATGATTCTAACGAATGACTATAAATGTAACATACACAGAGCAGCTTTTGTCACACTGGGGAAGACCTTGAACTAAGTTTCCTGTATCAGTGAACACTGTATAAAAATTATTGTATCTACGATATCTTCTTTCAACACTAAAGTCTTAGAACACAGAACTACAGTGCTTTTATTCAACATTTACCAGTCTTTTCTTAAAACATGTGAACTACTTTATACTGAAAGCACTCGACCATGTTCAACTAGAACTGATGGGTTTGAGATACCATTTCCCGCTCTTCAATGTTTTACTGTATCCCCTAGAAGACACCATAAGAAAGTGTCGACTGCACTGGTATTTATTTTCTTCATAATTCTGGATTTTCTCTCATGTGTTTTGTTACTTTTTTCATGGTCTCACTTTCATTTAATCGATGAACCATAGTTTTTTTTTCCTTTTAAATTAGAGATTTAAAAGTTTGGGAAAACATTGTAACAATCATTAATGAATGTATAGTTTTGTATTATTTCGTATTAAGTGGAGAACTGTAAAAAGTATTTTAAAGATGTAACTTATCAAGGCGAGTGTGTGTTACTGACCATGTGTGCTATTTCAGATCTAGGAGTACGTGCTCTGTGTCAAAGATTTTATTTGCAGAGTCTGTGACCCTCTTCTCTAGTGATGATGAATGAATGAATGATCTTTAGTGTCGAAGGGTGAAGATCTGGGCAAGCAGGTCTTTCATATCTCATCTTTGATCACGCAAGGTTTAAGTATCTCCCCTGCCCTCATGGTACACATATAAACATGCTCGTATGCTACAGTTTTATACCACGAGTATCGGCTTCTGTACCAGAGACTTTAATGTTTATATATAAACTGATATCTTGCCTGTTTTCTTTCCTTTACATTATTTCTTATCTTTGCCACAGTTTGCAGTGTAACGCAGGGCGTAGATATAAAGTGTTTGTTCAAGTATCCAGGCACCCACACATGGAACAGTTACATAGCTGTTGTAGGGCAGATCCTGAATAATTTAAATTTCATGCCTAAAATAAATGTAACTTAAATTCGACTCTTGTTGAACTTTTATTTCCACTGACGTGTATATTTATAAATTACAACTCAAAGCAGTAATATACCCTTACCGTACACATAAATACAGTAAACCCTCTATTTAAAGGACACCGATATAACGGATTTTAGATTAACAGGCCGAACAAATAAAAGTATAGAAAATGAAATTAATAAAATTTTTAAAAAATAAATATTATATATTCTTTATTATAGTTACTAATTTATATGGTACAATACTGTATTTTGTATTACAGCTTTCTTACATTAAAACACTAAAAAGTGATTTAAAAGATTGTACTTTAGACAGTGTTTCTCAACATCTCAATATTTTTATTACTCGTGCCCATCTTCCGACCTTGCTTTTTTTTCTGTGACCCCCCCCCCCCCCTCAACCCCTGGGTCCTATAATTGATGAAAAAATTACTATACGCTTGTCTTGTAAAGAGACAGAGCTACCTACAGTACGTTGTCTTGTAAACAGACAGAGCCGCCTACAGTACGTTGTCTTGTAAACAGACAGAGCCACTTACAGTACGCTTGTCTTGTAAACAGACAGAGCCACTTACAGTACGCTTGTCTTGTAAACAGACAGAGCCACTTACAGTACGCTTGTCTTGTAAACAGACAGAGCCACTTACAGTACTCTTATTTTGTAAACAGACTGAGCCACCTACAGTACTCTTGTGTTGTAAATAGACTGAGCCACCTACAGTACTCTTGTGTTGTAAATAGACTGAGCCACCTACAGTACTCTTGTGTTGTAAATAGACTGAGCCACCTACAGTACTCTTGTGTTGTAAACAGACTGAGCCACCTACAGTACTCTTGTGTTGTAAATAGACTGAGCCACTTCAGTACTCTTGTGTTGTAAACAGACTGAGCCACCTACAGCACACATGTCTTGTAAACAGACTGAGCCACCTACAGTACTCTTTTGTTATAAACAGATTGAGCCACCTACAGTACGCTTGTCTTGTAAACAGACTGAGCCACCTCAGTATTCTTGTGTTGTAAACAGACTGAGCCACCTACAGTACTCTTGTGTTGTAAACAGATTGAGCCACCTACATTACTTTTATGTTGTAAACAGATTGAGCCACCTACAGTACTCTTGTGTTGTAAACAGATTGACTATGTTTCTGTTTCTACTAGTTTTACTAAGACAGTTTACAGCAAACATTTACATACAGTTTTACCGTTAGTGTAGGTTATTAGTGTGACCCTTGAACTTGGTGAAGTGATGCGAGTTTTTTTTAATGTCAGATTCCAGTGAGATAAGTGATAAGCGAAGCTCATCTCTTCATTATGTCCAGAGATAAAAGAAGTGACAATTGCAGTAAAACTGGTTCAAGCAATGAAGACAGACAGAGGTGTCTGGTTCTAGTAATGAAGACAGACAGACAGAGGTGTCTGGTTCTAGTAATGAAGACAGACAGAGGTGTCTGGATCCGTGTAAAACTTCATCACTATCTTCAGGCGTGTGCGGACTTGTGTTAACAAATAACTCACTCGACTGACACCTCATTCGACCAAACATGGCACAGGAAATGATGTGAAATAAACACTTTTCCCTTCTCGCAAAACTATGGAAACTTTCAGGAAGCTGCAGTGTTTACCAATTCGTTTAAAAATTGCTTGGACGTTCTTATCTTTCTGTAATTCGATGAGCAGTTCTTGCAATGTTACGTCAACATCAGCAGCATTCACCACAACTAGATCCACTATCCATGTCGGAATATCCATATCCAGGAGATCTTTGAAACAAACTTCCTGCTTAAAATGGTCCACATACAGCAATATGTCATAATCTCTTTATTCAGAACAAACGTCTGTGAAAGTTTTAGTTTTCCATGAAATGCCATATTAATCTCTTTTCTTCTTTGCAGTTGCTTATTTAACAAGTTTTTCAGATGTGTCACGAAGATAAAATATGTCACATTTACCGGAGCTGATCTCTTGTTTTAGTTTGGTGACTACTGAAAAATGTCACAACCACGTCCCACAGAGCAACAGCATGACGAAAGCAACAACCGCGTGATAACCAGCAGATTTCTGTACACAATAATAAGCGTGTAAAATCTTCAGCAGTGTCCCAACAAAACTGTCCACACAGACAATCTTGAAATTTAATCGATTTTATACGGTTGATTGTCTTTATTATGGCACTTAGAGACTCATGCATATATCCTGTCAGTTTTTTTTAAAATTCAAATGCTGCCGGTGAAACACACAGTCAACACAAAATACTTCTGGGATAGCATGTTTCAAGAATGAAATAAATTCATGTTATCTACCTGTCATAGAAGCAACACCATCATTAGCACAAGCCATAATGTTTTCTAAAGGGATATCACTTTCAATGAAATGGCTCATTAATTCATCAAACGTTCTTTAAACTCTAGTGATACGAGATAATTTTGAAACTAGACCTACTTGAATAATCATCTGGAAAAGTTGCATGAGGACAAGAAAGAGAAACAACTGTGACTTTTTCAACTGATTCATCAAATTAAAAGAACGCATTCTTTCATCAGAGAGATTAGTAACACTAAACATAATGGCATTGTATGGTCTTTTAGTGACAGAACAGACCCGTAGCTAACATAATGTAGTGAGAACTGTCTTGTGGCGATAGAATAAACCAGTAGCTAACATAAGATAGCGAGTACGGTCTTGTGATGACAGAATGAACACGTAGCTAACGTAAGATACTGAGTATTGTCTTGTGATGACAGAATAAACCAGTAGCTAAGACAAGATAGCGAGTACTGTCTTGTGATGACAGAATAAACCAGTAGCTAACATAAGATAGCGAGTACGGTCTTGTGATGACAGAATGAACACGTAGCTAACGTAAGATACTGAGTATTGTCTTGTGATGACAGAATAAACCAGTAGCTAAGACAAGATAGCGAGTACTGTCTTGTGATGACAGAATAAACCAGTAGCTAACATAAGATATTGAGTACTATCCGCATTTCCTCTTTACAGAGCTAGCCACAGCTGATCTGATAAGAAAACAAACAAAAAGAAAACAAACAAGCAAAACAAATAAAAACAAATACACGCACAGAAATTCAAACACATACATACACACACATATATATACGAACATATATACGAACATACGTATATAACTACTCATATACACACATCTCTCTCTCTCTCTAAACATTAAGTGCCCAGGGCACATGGGGCTTCCGCAAGGGTTTTCCACAAATGCCTGTCATTTACCTTTTTTCAGCTCTTGCCCAGGTGAGCCATCTATTGCTCAACATCCTTTCTGTTGTTCTTCTCCATGTCTCTTTTGGTCTACCCTTACTTCTGTTCCCCTGTGGTGTCCATCTTAGTGCTATTTTTGGTAGTGAGTTGTCAGTCATTCGGAGCACATATTCCCAACCATAGCCAGCGTCTTTCCTCATTAATTGTTGTCAGTGGTTTCATCTGCATTACTGCCAATAAGATGTTATTTCTTATGGAGTTTGGCCAAAATATTTTTCTAATTCTTCGTAAACATTTAGTCTGGAAAGAATTCAACTTGTTTTCTATGGCTTTGGTGATTTTCTAGCATTCACTTTCATAGAGTAGTCCACTTAGAACATTACACTTAAATATCCTGATTTTCATATTTATGCTTAGTTTTTTTATTTCCATATAGTCTGCAGCACTGCAAAAGCCTGGATTGCTCTAGTAAGTCTGCTGTTTATGTCCTCTGTGCTGTCTTCATTTTCTACTACTCTACTGCCAAGGTATACAAATTCGTTGACCTCCTCCACTAACTTGCTATCTACTTTGAGTACATTTCTGTTGTTCACATTTTGCTTCATTAACTTTGTCTTTCCTACGTCGATCTTTAGTCCTATGTTGTTTGCATTCTGAGTCAGCTTGTTTATTTTATCTTGCATATCTTTGTTGTTTGCATTCTGAGTCAGCTTGTTTATTTTATCTTGCATATCTTTGTGACTGCTTGATAATAGACAAATGTCGTCCGCAAAGTCAAGGTCCTCCAGTACTGTTTCAAGGGTCCATTGTAATCCTCTGCGTTTGTCTGATGTTGCCTCCTTCATTAACCAGTCTACTGCCAAGATAAATAATGTTGGTGATAGTACACATCCCTGTTTCATTCCTGTTTGTACCCTAAAGCTGCTGGAGGTATGTTCTTCACAGATCACTTTGCACTGAAGACCCTCATATAGGGCTTTGATTACATTTACTATCTTATGGGGGAGGCCATGCCATCTTAGGATTTTCCACAGTGCATCTCTGTTGACACTGTCAAAGGCTTTCTCAAAATCTATGAACAATGCATATGTTGTGCTATGCCACTTTTTTGCCTTTTCTAATATTTGTCTAAGTACAAATATGTGGTTTATGCATGATCTTCCTTTCCTAAATCCCGCCTGCTCTTTCCGAAATTTTTCCTCAAGTGTTGGTACAATTCTGTTGATGATTATTCTGCAAATACTTTACTGGTGAGTGGCAGTAGGGTAATGCCTCTCCAGTTCCCACAATCTCTGAGGTCACCCTTCTTTGGTAGTTTTACTATAAGCCCAGTTTTCCACTCCTCTGGAGCTTTTTCTAGATCCCAAATTTGTTGTAATATCCGGCAAAGTTGTTATGGTGTTTCTGTTTCTTATGCTTTCAACATCTCAGCAGTCACTTCATCTTCACCTGGTGCCCTGTCTGATTTTAGCTTCTTTACTGCCTCCTTTACTTCACTTATTGTTATTGGTCCTGTATTGATGTTTAGTTCCGTTTATGCTTCAGGTATGTCTATTGTTTGTGCTGCTTGTGTTCTGTTTAGTAGGGTGTTAAAGTGTTCCCTCCATCTTTCAATTTTTTCTCTTTCTCCACTGATCAGTTGTCCATTGTGTGTCCTTACTGCACTTTCACATCTTGTGTTGAAGTTACCTGTCATCTGCTATGTGATTTTATATATGGTTTTCATGTCATTTGTATATGCTGCTTTCTCTGCTGTTTCTGCTAAGTTGTCATAGTATTGACGTTTATCTTGACGGCATGATTCCTTCACTTCTTTGTCTTTTTGCGCATAATTACTTAAAATTTGTTCTTTAAGCCGTTGTGATTTGGTATTCAGTAATTTTTTCTTGATTTCTTTTCTGTGTTCTATTTTTTCCCATGTGGTCTCGCTTATCCATTCCTCTTTTCTCCGTTTCCGATATCCCAGCACCTCTTTTGCTGTTTCCTGTAGTGTTTTATTGAACTCTTGTATGTACATTTCTGCTTTCTCTTGTAGGACACTGAAGCGGTTCTCAGTTCTATTGAGAATTCATTCCTTGTTTGCTGGTCTTTCAGTTTTGCTGAATCAAAGTGTGCCTTTCTTTGTTCTCCAATTTTGGCTTTCCTTAATTTTAGTTTTATTTTTGCTACCAGAAGGTTGTGATCACTTCCTACATCTTCTCCTTTCCTTGCTCGCACATCTTGTAGTGACCGTTTCCACTTGTTGTTTATTAGTATGTGATCGATTTGGTTTTCTGTGGTTTTATCTGGTGACCTCCAAGTAACCTTATGGATGTTTTTATGTTGGAAAATTGTCCCTCCGATGGTCATCATGTTTTCTTCACAGTCTTTCTCCATTTTCATTTATTTCCCCGATTCCTTCTCTTCTCATGATTCTTCTTCTATCTTCATTTCCTTCACCTACTTTTGCATTGAAGTCGCCCAAGATAAGTAGCATATCATGCTTCGGTATTGTTTCTGCTGTGGCTTGGAGGCTGTTGTAAAAATCTTCTTTTATTTCCTCTTCAGCTGCTTCTGTTGGTGCATAACAAACTATAATAGACAGCTTCGTGAATCTTGAGTTGAACCGTGCATACAATAATCTCTCATTTATTGGGGCCATTTCAGCAATGCTCTTGATGCTTCTTTTGTTATAATCAATGCTACTCCTCCTTCATGAAGATCTTCTTTACCTGACCATATTATTGTATCTTCTGTGTGCTGTGTTGTTAATTTCCTTCTGCCTTGTCCTGTCCATCTTGCTTCTTGTATTCCTAGTATGTCTAGTTTGTGTCTGTGCATTTCCGTGATGTTTGTGGTAGTTTTCCAGTTTGGTTAAGTGTTCTTACATTCCAGCTGCCTATTTGCATCTTGTGTTTAGGTTCCAGGAGGTCTGCAGTCGGGCTGGGGACTTCCAGTTGCTGGCTTTCATCCACAACCTTCATGGGCTCAGTTTCTTGATAAGTATTTCTCCTTCCACCTGCATTTGTTTTTTCCCTTGCTTCCGTTTCTGTAGCAGTCTGATAGTTTTTTTACCAGATAGGGTTGCTGGCCCTATGCCGAACCCTCCTTAGTCGCCTTTTACGATCATGCGTGGTAGGGTACAGTGGTCCTATTCTTTGCAGATCCCGGGTACCACACGGGGGATATACACACATACACATGCATTATATGTATAAGGAAAAATGCTGTACATGGTTTTATAGAACTTAGGAACGTCTATGCAGGAAGTAAGATAAGAATCTGTTGGGCGGTTCTGAATGAAAATCTCACTCTGATAATATAAAGAGATGACAGGCTAATCTCTTTCTTGGAGTCAGAACAGCCCAACACTCTTAGATGTAACAGAAAAGACAACATTCTTAAATATAACATAGCTGATGTTATAAATAACAAAGAAGTACACACGCTATTCAAGTTTCCACTTATAAATACCATTATGAAAAGCAACAGACTAAGTCGTCTCAGCTTCTTGGATATACGAGAATGTACAGACTTATACAGAAGTGATAAACAGAAGCAGACCAAGACAAGATGTGGCTTGACAACCTGGAAGAAGATCTATGAGCCCTCGGGGCGGACACCTGCCAGGAGAGGACTAAGAACAGAAAGGAGTAGAGACAGGTCTTGTGTGCAACAGTGAGCCGCACTGGCTCGGAAAGCTGAAGGAATGATTGAGGTTAGAAGAACACAGAAAGTGTCAGACGAACCCGGGCTGGATATAGAGGAACAAACAATGTCAGACAAATATGATTTAAGGTTGGTGGGAGACGAGACCAGCCTTTACTAGTTTCCTTACCCTGGGTCGGGTCATTTAACTAATTCACCTGTCTCATGCATCCTTTTTATATGTATAAAAATGTGTATTTTCATATCAAGGTACATTTATTGATTAAGTGCATGACAAACAGAACAACAAACAATTGTTTGATTTATATTTATGTCTGCTCTATTCTAGATGTGCCAGGACAAAAGATTGTCTGGGGTGCCTTGAAGAATTCACAGTGTTCAAATCCTAATGTCGCCATCGAAGGGGAGAGAATAATCCTAAATGCAGTTCTCAACACTTCTCAGTCCAACTCGAGTGACTGGCCTTTATATCAGATCTCCTTGCAGCAAAGTACAGTAAGTGTATTAACATAATTTATTGATCTTTTTGTGACTGTCTTCTCTCAAACTTATTTTCTGCAATTGCATTTGTTAGATTTGTTAGTACCGATGTTTTGTACAGCTTGTTTATATCATGAGAAAATACAGTTAGATAGGAGTATAAATCTACTTGTAGTATTCTTTTCATTAATGTAACAATGAGACTGACAGAACTAAAGCCAGGATGTGAGCACAGGTGAGATATTATCTGTAACAAAAATTATCTATATTTCCTGGGCTTGCGGGCTCAGTTTTATACAGCAGCTTTCCATTTATATCAAAATTTATGTTTAACGTGAACAAATATTCTGAAAAGTTTATGTACAAATTTGAAACTGAAAACAGGCAACAAAACTGGATTCAACTAAAATGATAGCGACAAAAAAAAAGCAAGACTTAAGCAAAATTATCTGTGATTAAACAAGCATAGAGAAAAGTATCAGTATAACAATGTGAGAAGAGTATCACTATAACAATGTCAGAAAAGTATCACTATAACAATGTCAGAAAAGTATCACTATAACAATGAGAGAAATGTTCACCGGTTTTGGAGACTCGTGTCACTGCAACAATGAGGGAAATTAAAAAGTCTATCCTGACAGTATAAAAAAAAACGAGCTAGAAGAAAATGCACGTAAGTCTTACTTTTAATAAATCTTATATCTTATCTTATATCTTTCCCGTGCCGTTAAACGTCACACAGGGCTCGCAAAGTAGTTCACCAATTTCTTCGGCGAGTCTTTCAACCTCATCAAGGGATTTTTATGTCTGTTAATTTGGCCTCTCTAAACAATGTCCTCTTCAGAGTTTCACACAGTCTGCCTCTTTTTCTTTGGCCTGTTGTGTTCCACATGATAGCTTGTTTTACCTTTAATAAATGCAAACAATTAATTATACCTGTAACTCAAATAATCTGTAAAGACTAACAGGTTATTGGTGATTCATACAGAAACAAGAGGAAGTTTACACTCTGTCCTTATGTAAGAACTAGAGTGACCAGTGGTAGCTTGTAAAAGCTGAGGACTCTGATAAACTAGGAAACATATAAAGACACGATAGAAATGTTACAGTCAGCAAATGCGATGAAGCTGGTAGTAATATAGAAAAGATGGCCACTAGAGATTAAGTAAACAGGATGAGTGTAAGAGCAGAAATAAGTCTAGGAGAAGTTAACACTTATAGTACCAAGTTGTTCCTGGCATAAATAAGATGGTTTTAGAGGGGATTAAGCGGTTTATATCGCCAGAATGACACTGACATTTGGAAGGTTAACGTTTTTATATGATTAGCGGCCTTGAAGTAGATGGAAACTTGCAAGAAAGAGTCCTGAAAACTATTACAGATATTTTGAGAATGAGATCAAAGAGGCTGATGCAAGTATTTCCAGTACATATAATCTCACACAAAAGACTGCATTTCAGAGAATTAGAAACATATTATCCAACACATCCTTATCAATGAATGTTAGAAAACGAGTCCTAAAATGCTAAACTGAACCTATCTTGTTATATATAAGTGAATAGGCAAGACAATAGGCAAGTCTGCACAAAAATTATTGGAAGCAGTAGAAATGTGGTTTATTAGAAGAATGTTGCGAATCCCCTGAACAGCAAAAATAACTAATATAGAATGTTTGAGAAGAGCTGGAGAGACAAAAAATCTTGTCAAAAGAATAAGAGAGACAATGTACTTTCATAGGACATGCAATGAGAAGAGGAGGCATTGAAAATATTATAACAACAGGAAAAATAGAAGGAAGAAGATCAAGAAGAAGACGAAGAGAAATGATACTGGACAGTCTGACGGGATGGTGTGAGAGAATATCACCAACTGAGCTGATGGCCTGCATGAAGGATCGGGTACTCTGGAGAAGCATGATAGCCAACGCCAGTCGACACGGCACATGATGATGATGATGATGATGATGATGATGATGATGTCACAGTTTGCAAACCTTATATTTTACAGTACGGGGCACATACTTAAATCCAATAAGGTGTGTAACAATGATTTACAGAGAAATGAATAATCTTACTTTCCAAAAGCAACTTTATAAATGAAACAGGGAGCAGTTGCTTCTTTTTAGGAAGGGAAAAAAGGGGGCGGGGCATAATTAAAAACTTGTCTGCAAATCTAAGTGCCGTGCCGCGTGGCGTAGGCGATCATTTCTCTCCACAATTCCTTGTCTTTAGACTTGATTATGAGATCCACCGGTAATATTTAATTACTCGGAATCTTGTTTCAAGTCCGCGACCATCAATTCTTGGACTTCAAAATGTCCCCCACCTGACGCTAAGAAAACGGTTTATATTCTATAATTAGCATAAGTAACAAACATGACAGTGTATCCACATCATGTTGTTAGCACGTGAGTTTTATCTTGTGTTTCAGTTTGGCTACGTCAGTATTTGTGACATCAACATAACACGTGATGGTTGCCATGGTCCCAGACAAGGCTGGTGTGGTTACTGTGACAGTCAGGACGGTGATCTGTATAACCTGGTCTTTAATATCACCGTGCTGAGCAATGGGAGAAGTAATATACAGTATCAGATCAAATGGACAAGTTCGTCATCATCATTATCACCTATTTACAGTTACTTCATTCTTACCGTCCCCTATGGTAAGTGTGCTATATTACAATTAAAGTTACTTATCGCTATCACTAGTATCATCACTAGTATTAGTATCATCACTATCATCACGCCGCCGCCATTATTTCATCACTTCCATTTTGAACAAATCTACATAATCAAGATTGTGCTGGAGTCTGAATTTTGAACTTTGATACAGTACATGTCACTTTATATATTGTGTTATATTAAAGTTTTATTCTTCGATATGGAAATTTTGGTAAAAAATAGAACACATTAAACTGTAACGTTGCAGATAACTTACTATTCGTGGCGACTGGGTGACTGGAAGATTGGGATGAACGAACGAAAGAACAAACTTTATTTTCAAATGGTTAAGAATTGAGCACGCAGGCCCAACTAAGATTCTGTCCTTCATATACAGCTTTCACTCAGTCATAGTCATTCAGCGTTTGTTAGTGAGTTTAATAAGCATTAAGAAACACTCCACACTAAGATTTATGTAACTAACTACATGAAATAAACTTACACTCTTACATTCATTCAAAACTAAGAAATTTATAGAAAATAGTATAAAAAAAAACAAAAGTACAACAACCAAGCCATTCTTTATATTATTCTAGACTTTGACAGTATGTTATACTTGTACGAATTCCCTGTAACTGCGAGCTGTTGTTCTTTGTAGCCGATGCTGTAGAGATGTTGAGGCACAGCATCGTATCGGTGTGGAAGCGGGTTATGGCAGCTACTTTTTCAATTCCGGGGTACAGCTAAAAAGCGGGGGATGTGGAATGCTTCTTTAGCAGACTCCACCACCATGGGGACTATTTCGATCCCTGCCCCGTTAGCCAGGCTAGGCCTGTTACTGGGGGTACCACGGAGAGGTGGGACAGGGTCTTGGTCAGCTATGGTTCGCTAAATCTGATGCTGCCATATCAGCCATGGGTAGCTGGCTGTATCATCAGCAGGTGTCTTCATCCCTTTGACAGTTTATATATATATAGTTTTCATATAGGCAAGTACATGCAGATACATATATTCACACGCATATGCAAGTACATATCACAAATATACAAACACATGCACATATATACACACATAATATGTATACATATAAACATATGCTGTCACACATATGCACATACACAAATATATGCATATATAAACACTTTTTATGTATAGACACATTTACACCCATATATATATGTATCTTCACTGGCTAGCAAAATAGGACTTGAAATTAACAAGGACAAAACAAAAATAATGAAAATTCCCATCAATCAAAATGGAAAAATACACATAGAAGGGACAGATATTGAAGAAGTCAATCAATTTGCATACCTTGGCAGCTACATAAATCAGGATGGTGACACTAGAAAGGAAGTTAGGATCAGAATTGCAAAAGCAGCATCAATCTTCAAGAATCTTGAGAACATATGGAATTCAAAAGTTATAAACACAAAAACCAAGTTAAGACTATTCAATTCAAATGTAATATCCACCCTCATTTATGCATGCGAAAGCTGGAAAACAACTAAAGAAATAGAAAAGAAATTAGACTCTTTTGAAAACAAATCCCTAAGGAAAATACTCGGCATCAAGTGGAATGAATTCAAGAACAATGCAGAGATAAGACAGATGACTGAACAACAACCAGTCTCACGGGTGATCAGGAAAAGGAGATGGACATATGTTGGCCACTTGATGAGAAGAAATGAGCAGAGAATCCCAAAACAAGCTATCAAGTGGAACACAACAGGCCGAAGAAAAAGGGGCAGACCGCGTGAAACTCTGAAGAGAACATTATTAAGAGAGGCCAAGTTAACAGGCATAAAATCCTTTGATGAGGTTGAAAGACTCGCCGAAGACAGGAAAAATTGGCGAACTACTTTGCGAGCCCTATGTGACGTCTAACGGCACGGGAAGGATATAAGATATAAGATAAGATATATGTATATACATACATATATATATATATATATATATATATATATATATATATATATATTCACACACAAGCTTGGACAATTAGGTAATGTTGTCAGACTAAATGCATAAAAAATAAAATAAACAACAGCTGAAGATATAACTTGTATTTTATTCAAAGTAAGCCGCTTGTGCATTGATACAGTGAGTGGCAGGATCTAACAAACACTGAAACGACGTCTGCAGTTCTTCTGTTGGTATGGTCCTTAAACTCCATGCTACGACCCCATGGATGTCATCAGTATCGTCAAAGAAGCGTCCTTTCAATGGTAACTTTAATTTTGGGAATAGAAAATAACCGCAGGGAGTACAATCTAAAGAGTATGGTGGATAGTTGAGAACACACACTTGTTTTTGGGCTATAAATTCCTGTACAACCACCGCCCGGTGAGCCAGCATTATCATGAAGAAGGAAAAAACTGCCATGTTTTGAATACTCAGGTCGGACTCGGAGAATCCTTTTCAATCTTCTTATATCTTATATCCTTCCCGTGCCGTTAGACGTCACATAGGGCTCGCAAAGTAGTTCGCCAATTTTTCCTGTCTTCGGCGAGTCTTTCAACCTCAACAAAGGATTTTATGCCTGTTAACTTGGCCTCTCTTAATAATGTCCTCTTCAGAATTTCACGCGGTCTGCCCTTTTTCTTCGGCCTGTTGTGTTCCACTTGATAGCTTGTTTTGGGACTCTGATCATTTCTTCTCATCAAGTGACCAACATATGTCCATTTCCTTTTCCTGATCACCCGTGAGACTGGTTGTTGTTCAGTCATCTGTCTTATCTCTGCATTGTTCTTGAATTCATTCCACTTGATGCCGAGTATTTTCCTTAGGCATTTGTTTTCAAAAGAGTCTAATTTCTTTTCTATTTCTTTAGTTGTTTTCCAGCTTTCGCATGCATAAATGAGGGTGGATATTACATATGAATTGAATAGTCTTAACTTGGTTTTTGTGCTTATAACTTTTGAATTCCATATGTTCTCAAGATTCTTGAAGATTGATGCTGCTTTTGCAATTCTGATCCTAACTTCCTTTCTAGTGTCACCATCCTGGTCTATGTAGCTGCCAAGGTATGCAACTTGATTGACTTCTTCAATATCTGTCCCTTCTATGTGTATTTTTCCTTTTTGATTGATGGGAATTTTCATTATTTTTGTTTTGTCCTTGTTAATTTCAAGTCCTATTTTGCTAGCCAGTGAAGATAGGCTATCTGTTTTTTCTTGCATGGAATTCACATTATTACTGATAAGAGTTATGTCATCAGCAAAATCAAGATCTTCTAGTTGGGTCCCATGTACCCAGTCAATACCTGTGTTACCTGTGCAGCATTTTGTCATTTTCAATAGGCATTTCAAAATTCTTTTTAAAAATCTTTGGCAGTGACAGTTTTGGAATAAATTCTTTGTGAATAACTCATTTGCTGTTCTAGAAGCATGCCAAAATTGTCTTCACTTGCGACTTTTGAAGACGAATTTTTTGCATTTTGGTAATGGTGATGACTTCCACTGAGCACTTTGGCGTTTAGTTGTGGGATCATAGCGGAAAATCCATGTTTCATCCTCTGCAACACTCAAATTTAAGAAATAGTTATTTCTGCGAGACATTTTAATAATCCGTACATCAGAAAACGAATATAGTACAAACCGGCAAGCAACTTTTTTCTTGCTTCAATCTTACACTAGAATTTTACGTATGGTCTCTCGGTTAACACCACATTCATCTGCCATCATCCTCACAGTCAAACAGCGATCTTCTTGTATCCGTTCTCTGACTTTTGCAATGAGTTCTTCATTACGATTAGAAACTGGGCGTCCGTGTCTAGTTACATTTGTAATCGTTTCCATACCACTTTTGAATCGTGAATACCACCTGAATATCTGTACACGAGATAAATAATTATCCCCATAAACTTGTCGCATCAATTCGGCTGTTTCAGTGGCACTTTTTCAGTGTTTTAAACAATTTAATGTTAGCTTTTCGCTCCATGCTGATTACGTGACAATGCAATCTCTAACTAGGTCAACAAAATGGCAGCTTGTTTGTCGTCTGCTTATTAGGCGGCGATGAAAAGTTGAAATATATAATTTTACAACCTTTCCGTCCCGTTATATGTCCGTAGGGCCCGTATGGCGTTTAGTCAAGTTTTCCTGTTTTCAGCAAGCTTTCCAGTCTCATCAAGGGATGTTATGCCTACTAAACTGGCCTCTCTTAACAATATCCTATTTAGAGTTTCAGATGGTCAACCTCTTTTTCTTCACTATTTTTTTCCACTCGATACTTTGTTTTGGACTTTTTCTGATCACCCATAAGGCAGGTTGTTGTTTGCTCATCTGTCTTATCTTTGCGTTGTTCTTGAATTCATTCCACTTGATACTGAGTATTTTCATTAGGGATTTGTATTCGAAAGAGTCTAATTTCTTGTCTGTTTCTTTAGTTGTTTTCCAGCTTTCACATGCATAAACTAGGGTGGATATTACATTTAAATTGAATAATCTTAACATGTTTTATTTTGTGCTTATAACTTTTGAATGCCATATGTTCTCAAGATTCTTGAAGGTAATGCTGCTTTTGTAAATCTAATTCTAGATTACTTTCTGATGTCACCATCCTGATTTATGTAGCTGCCAGGATATGCAGATTGGCTTAATTCTTCAACAGCTGTTCCTTCTATGTATATACTTCTTTCTTGGTTAATGAGAAGTTTCATTATGTTTGTTTTTCCTTGATAATTTCAAGTCTTATTTTACTACCCATTGAAGACAAGTTATCTGTTTATTCTTGCATTGATTTCACATTGTCACTGATAAGATTTATGTCATCTGCAAAACCAAGATCTTCCAGTTGGGTCTCATGTACCCAGTAAATGCCAGTTTTACCTTTGCAGCATTTTTTAATTATGAAGTCTATGGCAATTCCAAAAAGCAAGGGAGATAGTATACAACCTTTCTTCACGCCCGTTTCAGTCAAGAAACATTCACTCATTCCTTCTTCTGTCTTGACTGTAACAGATAAAAGGGATGGCGACTGCAGTAAAACTGGTTAATATAAATAAGGTAGATAGTGGTGTATGGTGCACTTTTACAAAGTGAGGGAGGAAGTGAGCAAGGTGAGAAAAAAAACGAATATAAAGTATGAGAATGTATAAATGAAAAACATACAACATCCGATATTTCGGCGTGAGCCTTATTCGAGGATACATGCAGAACTAAATACAAACATATATAACTTATCTGAAGTCTTGCTCCGAGTCGGAGCAAGACTTCAGATAAGTTCACTTCCTCCCTCACTTTGTAAAACTGCACCATACACCTCTATCTACCTTATTCTGTCTTGACTGCACAAACATATCCGTTGAAGAGATCTCTAATGATGCTGACAGTCTTGGATGATATTCTATATATTCTTAAAATTCTCCACAGTGATTCTCTGTGTACGCTACCAAATGTATTTTTAAAGTCTATAAAGTTCAAGATGATTGTTTTTTTTGTTTTTCAATATGTTCTTCAAGTATTATTCTTAGAGTAAAGATCTGGTCGAGACAGCTTCTCCCTTTTCGAAATCCTGCTTGTTCTTCTCTCATTTCAGCATCAATTATATCCTTAATTCTTTCAGAAGAACTTTGTAAAATACTTTTAACACAACTGATAGTAAAGTTACTCCTCTCCAGTTACTGCAATCGCTAAGGTTGCTTTTTTTAAGGGGGGAAGTGGAGGGGCTATTTTAACAATGATTTCTTGTTTCCATTTAGAAGGGGCCTTTTCTTCTTTCCAAACTTTATTAAACATTCTCTGTAGTTGTCTCATGTTGCTACTGTTAATAGCTTTTAACATTTCGGCTGTTATTTCATCTTCAAATGCAGCTTTGATGTTAGCTATTAGATTCACTGCTATTCCAGTTTCATGCAATGTAATTTCATCTAGGTTGATATTTAGTTGTGGGAATGGTAACTCATTTCCAAGGTCTACAAATTCCTTTGGGTGTGGTCGATTAAGTATTTCGTGGACGTTTTCGGCCCATATTTGATTTTTGGTCTTTATTTGATGTTTTTTGTTAAGGAATAGTACCTGTCAACCTATTTTATATGTTGTATAAAATTTTGCTGTCTTCTGTTTTTGCTGCCTTCTTTGCATCTTTCGCCATATTGCCCATGTATTCTATTTTATCTCTTCTAGTTGAATGTTTTACTTTATTGGCTAGTTCTTTGTATGTTGCTTTTGCCAAATCTTTTCCAAGAGGAGTCTTTACATTCAACATGGCTAATTTGGCATGTGTTATCTGATATTCATGTTTTTCTTCTTGTTTTGTTCGCGTGTGTGCAGTCCAGCACCTTTTCTGCTGCTGTGATTATGGCCGTGCTGTAAGATTTCAAAAATACATCTATATCTGTCCGACAATTAAGTAATGGGACTGATTTTATTATGGCTAAGATAAAAATGTCATCTATGAAGCAAAGATTGTTATCAAAAGAACCAATCTTCATCTATGATCTGGCAACTTTTCACTGTCACCGGATAAGCAGACGACAAATAGGCCGCCATTTTGATGACTTAGTCACAGGTGCATTGTCACGTAATCAGCATGGAGCGAAAAGCTAACATTAAAGTATGTGTAAAACTCGGAAAAAGTGCCATTGAGACAGTTCAATTGATGCGACAAGTTTATGGGAATAATTGTTTATCTCATGCGCAGATATTCAGGTGGTATTTACGGTTCAAAAGTGGTGTGGAAACGATTACAAACGTAACTGGACACGGACGCCCAATGTCTGTTCGTAATGAAGAACTCATTGCAAAATCAGAGAACGGATACACGAAGATCGCTATGTGACTGTGAGGATGATGGTAGATGAATGTGGTGTTAACCGAGAGACCATTCGTAAAATTTTAGTGGAAGATTGAGGCAAGAAAAAAGTTGCTTGCAAGTCTGTGCCATATTCGTTGTCTGATTACCAAAATCATCAGCGTGTTGAGTACGCAAAAGACATCATCAAAATGTCTCGCAGAAATAACTATTTCTTAAATTTGATTGGTGCAGAGGATGAAACATGGATTTTCCGCTATGATCCGACAACTAAATGCCAAAGTGCTCAGTGGAAGTCATCATCATCACCAAAAGGCAAAAAATTTCCTCCTGAAAAGTTGAAGATGAAGACAATGTTGGTGTGCTTCTACAACATTAAATGAGTTATTCACAAATAATTTATTCCAGAATGACATACATCACTGCCAAAGTTTATTTAAGTATTTTGAAATACCTATTGAAAAGGAATCTCCGAGTCCGACACGAGTATTCAACACCTGGCAGTTTTTTCCTTCTTCATGATCATGCACCGGCTCACAGGGCCGTAGTTTTACAGGAATTTTTGGCTAAAAAAAAAACAAAACAATTGTGTGTTCTCAACCATCCACCTTGTTCCCCAGATTTGATTCCCTGCGATTATTTTCTATTCCCAAAATTAAAGTTACTATTGAAAAGACGCTTCTTTGACTTTCTCCTTCTTCTTCTTCTTCTTCTGCTTCTTCTTACAGACATTGGCGATGATGCGTGGTACCCTGATTTTTGCTACGCTCCTTTTGGCTGGATCAGCAGCTTTCCTTGCTAGGGCAGACTGTGGTCTTGCTAGGGCAGACTGTGGTCTTGCTAGGGCAGACTGTGGTCTTGCTCGGACTGCCATGAAGACAGTGGTGTAGGCTGACCTGGCCAAAACTTTGTTTTCCAGCTTCTGTTGGCGGTACTTGAGCCCCTTCTCCACGTCAGAGCCAGCATGCAACGCTGGCTGGCCAGACGGCTCTGAGACAGTTCCACAGAGACACTCTGACTTCGGCATGGGGAATCCGATGAGTGAACGGTATCCGATAATTAGTGTATAAGTATACAACTATACACAAAACAATGCAGTAAAGCTGCGATACTACAATGTATAAATTAGAAAAAAGTAGGAGCAGCTTTATTATTTAACGAATACAAAGTTGTGACGTTTCTGCATTTGCCGATCTATATCAACGATATCCATTCTCCGCTAACTATAGTCTGCTGGCTCTATTTTCTTCATATCATTCTGATAGTCATTGTTGTAAAGACCATAGGGTTGTCTCGTCCTGGATTCATTGGTTTCACACCAGACTTCCCTCATCCTCGACGGCGATCTCTATGTCCCCATCTGTCCACCAACCTGGCATTACATTTTGCAAAAATAACAATTACAATTAGTGTTGATTGCTACTTGTTTCTGGACTACAGAAGTAGGTCAACATGTGTAAGTAAACAGATCTATGTTCCCTGTCTCATAAAGACTATGTTAAGACAAGTACGTTCTTAATATAGTTGTTCCCACGGTATCTTCTTTGACGATACTGATGACATCCAATGAGGTGTAACATCAAGTGTAAGGGCCATACCAACAGAAGAACTGCAAAGGTCGTTCCAGTGTGTGTTTCATCGTGCCACTAGCTGTATGGATGCACAAGGGGCTAATTTTGAATAAAATGCAGCTTATATCTTCAACTGGTGTTTATTTTTTTTTAATGAACTACTCTCATTATATCATTGTCGGACCGTGTGTGTGTGCATATATATATATATATATATATATATATGAAGACTGAATTACAAGACTAATTTAGATCATATTGAATTATGTTCAAATATCTCCAGACACAAAAACAAAATAGCACAGAGGTTCACTGAAGTCAAAAGAAGGGAAACGGAAATGGAGAAGGAGAACACTGTAGAAAAGTGGACAAAATAAATCAAAGAACTTTGTGGAGGAGCAAGACCCAACCCGATGCCAAATATAAGTAATTGTGAGGGAACAGCAAAAACTTGAAGAGAAAGATTTAGATGCCATTAATAATGAGGAAGAAACATTAATTGATCTGTAGAAGCATTAGAAGCTTTTGCTGAATTTGATGTAAAACTAATAACAAAATTTAAGTTGAATTCTATAATAACTACATATATACCTAATGAAATAATAAAAATCACCTTCCTAACTTTACCAAAGAAGACAAAGGATCAGAGGGTGTCAGAACAATACCGCTATGAAGCCAATGTTAAGATTTCTCAATTAAGAACTAGACCCAGAATAAAGATGGAGATATGATATAAACAAGTTTCGATCTTACCAATTTCATTTTTAATATCCTCAGCAAACTATACAGACACCATAAAAAACGCCAATCTATCACATGCACAACTCTTGTACTTTTGTACACAAAAAAGGTGATCACGTACTTGTAGTACCGGTGCTGATTTATGTCAAGCATTTCCTACACGTTATTTAGGACAATATCCAGCCACAATCTACCAACCTGCTGTCAGTGTGATCTCATACAAAGTAGCTCCTCCTTACTATAGTTTTATTTGGTTTGGTTTAGTCTCTTTTTTCCCCACAATCCCCAATCTTGATATTTAATTAGTTTCGTGACGGTCAGAGTCACTGAAGCTCTGCATCAACAAGCTATCTCTTAGCTGTTCTCATCAACAAGCTATCTCTTCTCTGTTCTAATCAACCAGCTATCTCTTCTCTGTTCTCACCAACAAGTTATCTTTTAGTTGTTCTCATCAACCAGCTATCTCTTTTCTGTTCTCATCAACAAGCTGTCTCTTCTCTGTTCTCATAAACAAGCTATCTTTTAGCTGTTCTCATCAACAAGTTATCTTTTAGCTGTTCTCATCAAAAAGCTATACCTTCTGTGTTCTCATCAACAAGCTATCTTTTAGCTGTTATCATCAACAAGCTATCCCTTCTCTGTTCTCATCAACAAGCTATCTTTTAGCTGTTTTCATCAACAAGTTATCTTTTAGCTGTTTTCATCAAAATGTTATCTATTCTCTGTACTCATCAACAAGCTATATTTTAGTTGTTCTCATCAACAAGCTATCTTTTAGCTGTTCCTACTAAAAAGCTATCACTTCTCTGTTCTCGTGAACAAGCTATCTTTTAGCTGTTATCATCAGCAGGCTACCTCTTCTCTTTTCTCATCAACAAGCACCTAGCGTTAGCTGGTCTCATCAACAAGCTATCTTTTCTCTGATCTCATCAACAACCTATCTTTTAGCTCTTCTCATCAACAAGCTATCTCTTCTGTGTTCTCATCAACAAGCTATCTTTTAGCTGTTCTCATCAACAAGATATCTCTTCTCTGTTCTCACAAACCAGCTATCTTTTAGCTGGTCTCATCAACAAGTTATCTTTTAGCTGTTCTCATCAACAAGTTATCTTTTAGCTGTTCTCATCAAAAAGCTATACCTTCTGTGTTCTCATCAAAAAGCTATACCTTCTGTGTTCTCATCAACAAGCTATCTTTTAGCTGTTATCACCAACAAGCTAACCCTTCTCTGTTCTCATCAACAAGCTATCTCTTCTCTGTTCTAATCAACAAGTTATCTCTTGTCTGATCTTATCAACAAGCTATCTTTAACTGTTCTCATCAACAAGCTATAGCTTCTCTGTTCTCATCAACAAGCTATCTCTTCTCTGTTCTAATCAACAAGCTATCTCTTGTCTGATCTTATCAATAGCTATCTTTTAGCTGTTTTCATCAAAATGTTATCTATTCTCTGTACTCATCAACAAGCTATCTTTTAGCTGTTCTTACCAACAAGCTATCACTTCTCTGTTCTCATGAACAAGCTGTCTTTTAGCTGTTCTCATCAACAGGCTACCTCTTCTCTTTTCTCATCAACAAGCTAACGTTTAGCTGTTCTCATCAACAACATATCTTTTAGCTGTTCTCATAAACAAGCTATCTCTTCTCTGTTCTCATCAACCAGCTATCTTTTAGCTGCTCTCATCAAAAACTATATCTTCTCTGTTCTCATTAACAAGCTATTTCTTAGCTGTTCTCGTCAACAAGGTATCTCTTAGCTGTTCTCATCAATAAGCTATCTCTTCGCTTTTCTCATCAACAAGCTGTTTCTTCTCTGTTGTCATCAACAAGTTGTCTCTTAGATTTTCTCATCAACAAGCTATCTCTTAACTGTTCTTATCAATAAGCTATCTCTTAGCTGTTTTTATCAATAAGCTATCTCTTCGCTGTTCTCATCAGACATTTTGAACAGCTGCTGTGGAAGATTTCACTAAGGATTATATTGACAAAGAAATAATAGGAATCTTTTAGTTTCTCCTTGTTCTTTACTTTATATTTTAGAATAAATAAAACTTTCAACATATCTTACTTTGGTGAATTATGGATTTACTCTAGCAAAACTGTAAAATTTCTGCATGAAGTTATTATTCTTATTTTAAATGACCGATTTCGTGTGTAATGAAAAAGAGACAAGCACTATCTACATTTATTATTGTGTTAATTATTCATTTTTATTGTCTTCTTCAGAGTATCCCTACGCCACAACGAGATTATATCACTATAAAACATACTCTGTACAAGACATCATAAATGCGGTCAGCCGTGAATCCACGTATCTGGACACATCATTCACCAGCTCTGGTAACATCTCATGGAGATACAGCGATCAGTCAGAAGTTAGTACTCCGATATATAGCTCAGAATTCGGTTACAGTATCTCGGTTTGGGACAGTCATATTGATGACGTGATCCAGATAAAATTTGTAGATCCGTGTCCGAGAAACTGGTCATTCACAGTTCCCGTGACTAGTAAGTCTATTTTCCTGTATTTATTTATTTTTTTATTTTAGTTATGTCAGAATTGTAAGAAATACTTGCATACATAGACGTCTTGATTAGGAAAAACTATTACTGCATCCACATCTCTCTTGTACCATAAGAATGTTCTCTCTCTTTCTCCCATTCTCTCTTTCTCTCTCTCTCTCTCTCTCTCTCTCTCTCTCTCTCTCTCTCTCTCTCTGTGTCTTTCCTTGTTGTTTTTTAAATTATTTAATTTGAGTTAAATTTAGATGACTTTCTGACACAAACATCAACATTAATTTAAAAACATATTTTAATGCCTTCTCTTTATTAATGAGATATTCTCTTTTCTTAAACCTCACAGTACATTGTATCCATCTGTACTGAATGCATTAAATGACAGGAAATGTAGGTAAAGTGATGTAGTGTAGGGTAACGAATGAAGAATGATCCCATGAACATTATCATACAGAAGAATGACCCTGTGAGAATAATCTGAAGTAGACTGACCCTGTGAGAATGAAATGGAGTAGAGTGACCCTGTGAGAATAACATGAAGTAGAATGACTGTGTGAGAATAAAATGGAGTAGAGTGATCCTGTCAGAATAACATAAAATAGAATGACTCTGTGAGAATAACATGAAGTAGAGTGACCCTGTGAGAAAAACATGAAGTAGAATGACTCTGTGAGAATAAAATGAAGTAGAATAACTCTGTGACAATAAAATGAAGTAAAATGATCCTGTAAGAATAACATGAAGTAGAATGACTCTGTGAGAATAAAATGAAGTAGAATGACTCTATGAGAATAAAATGAAGTAGAATAACTCTGTGACAATAAAATGAAGTAAAATGATCCTGTAAGAATAACATGAAGTAGAATGACTCTGTGAGAATAAAATGAAGTAGAACGACTCTATGAGAATAAAATGAAGACCCTGTGAGAATAAAATGGAGTAGAATGACCCTGTGGGAATAACCTGAAGTAGAGTGACCATGTTAGAATAACCTGGAGTAGAATAACTTTATGAGAATAATCTGGAGTAGAGTAATGTTATGAGAATAACCTGTAGTAGAGGAACTTTATGAGAATAACCTTGAGTATATTTATCCTATGATAATAACATTGAGTAAAGTCACCTTATGAGAATATCCTGGAGCAGAGAAATCTTATTAGAATAACTTGGAGAAAGTGACCATATGAGAAAACTTGCAGTAGAGTAACCTTCTGAGAATAACCTGGAATAGAGTGACTCTGTGAGTATAACCTGAAGTAGAGTGACCCTGTGAGAAAAACTTGTTTTAGAATGACCTTGTAAGAATAACCTGGAGTACAATGACCCTGTGAGAATAACCTAGAGAAGAGTGAACATGCGAAAATAACCTGGAGTAAAGTAACCTTGTGAGAATAACCTGGAGAAGTGTGACCCAGTGATAATTACCCGGAGTAAAGTAACCTCATGAGAATAACCTGGAGTTGAGTGGCTGTGACTGTCACCTGAAGAAGAGAGATCTTAAATAAACGTGGCTGAATTAAGACATAAACATCTATGAGCCATGCTGCAGGCAACACTAGAGTAAGAGAGAGGCAACAGTAGAGTAGAATAGAGGCAACACTAGGAGAGAGGCAACACTAGAGTAGGAGAGAGGCAACACTAGAGTAGGAGAAAGGCAACACTAGAGTAAGAGAGAGGCAACACTAGAGTAGGAGAAAGGCAACACTAGAGTAAGAGAGAGGCAACACTAGAGTAGGAGAGAGGCAACACTAGAGTAGGAGGGAGGCAACAATAGAGTAGGAGAGAAGCAACACTAGATTAGAAGAGAGGCAACACTAGAGAGAGGCAACACTAGAGCAGAATAGAGGCAACACTAGGAGAGAGGCAACACTAGAGTAGGAGAAAGGCAAAACTAAATTAAGAGAGAAGCAACACTAGTGTAGGAGAGATAATATCTAAGATAACACAGGCTGAAACCTGAAGCATAACAGTTTCAGAATCGGACATTTACAGGCAGTAGTCCAAGACAAGCAGATGAGACCCAGCTAGAAGATCTTGATTTTGCTGATGACATAACTCTTATCAGTAACAATGTGAATTCCATACAAGAAAAAACAGATAGCCTGTCTTCACTGGCTAGCAAAATAGGACTTGAAGTTAACAAGGACAAAATAAAAACAAATAAATTTCCCATTAATCAAAATGGAAAAATACACATAGAAGGGACAGATATTGAAGAAGTCAATCAATTTGCATACCTTGGCAGCTACATAGACCAGGATGGTGACACAAGAAAGGAAGTTAGAATTAGAATTGCACAAGCTGCATCGATCTTCAAGAATCTTGAGAACATATGGAATTCAAAAGTTATAAGCACAAAAACCAGGTTAAGACTATTCAATTCAAATGTAATATTCACCCACATTTATGCATGTGAAAGCTGGAAAAACAACTAAAGAAATAGAAAAGAAATTAGACTCTTTTGAAAACAAATGTCTAAGGAACATACTCGGCATCAAGTGGAACGAATTCAAGAACAATGCAGAGATAAGACAAATGAGCAAACAACAACCAGTCTCATGGGTGATCAGGAAAAGGAGATGGACGTTTATTGGTCACGCGATGAGAAGAAACAGTCAGAGAATCCCAAAACAAGCTATTAAGTGGAACACAACATTCCAAAGAGAAAGAAGCAGACCGCATGAAACTCTAAAGAGGACATTGTTAAGAGATGCCAAATTAACAGGCATAAAATCCCTCGATGAGGTTGAAAGACTCGCCGAAGACAGGAGAGACTGGCGAACTACCTTGCGATCCTATGGACGTTTAACGGCACGGGAAGAATATAAGAGTCCAAGGACGGGAAGAAGATAAGAGTCCAAGACAGCGTATTATGCTGTTCTCTACCTTCATTATCAGCCTAGTTCAGTGAAGCTTTTTCTTAGGGACCTGTGCGAGTTGTAAAGTTTCCACGTAAAATCCAATGATCGTCCATTTCAAGACAATAACTAAAATACACGTTTGTCTAATTGCTTCTTTTCATACATGTGTGCAGTGTTATCCTTCTCTGAAGATAATGATACTAATATCTTAAGAAATGATACTAATATCTTAACAACAGACTTACTTTACTTTAAACATCTCTACTATATTTTTTTGTATCTTTGAATCATGCTTATAGTCAGCATAAAATTTCTAAGGTCTTCTCGTCAAATTTTGTGTCATATTTCACTAGATGAACTATTGTTTTCTGGCGCTCTCATTCTCTAAATATCAACCAAATGAACATTTCAGATATGTCACATTAGCGTGAACACTGAAACTATTCTGTATAGAATGTGATCACGCCAAGATATTCTGTTGATATTCAGTCCCTACCTGCATATTATCTCACGTTCGTCTGAAGTAGCGTACAGGCTGACATATGGGCGTGGTAGCTGAGAGACTGTGCTCTAACAGTGGAACTTCACTAAAACTCTGAACTGCCTAAAGCCATAAGAACATACACAGTCTTAAATTAAGGGCACTCAGTGAAGACGCTAAGAACAAACTGGTTGTATAAGACAAGACCAGCGTGGTCTCCCACAGATCACACAGCCGGGTTACTGGATCGGGCGACATAAAGATATGGAAATGTCATGACAGAAGTGACGCTATGACGCCACATTTTCAAATCAGTTAGTCAGTCAATCTGTCAATGAATCAATCAGTCTATTCACAGGCTCACATAGCTTCTCACTTAACTGCTAGCTGAAAACTACCCGCCTGAAATTATGTGACACTTTACTTGTGAGGCCGGTAGAGAGTTCTTGATCAAAGAGACCGACTGATCAGCTATTTTCTTTAGATTCATCTTCGGTCTCTGCAGAGATCACACAGACAGGCTTGGTTTAAAGAAGACATTGAAAGGCCTTTCTTTGCTTACACTAACAACTAAACTTCTTCTCTCGATGACCACTTTCAACGTTCCCTCACAGAAAACTGTTTTTGTCAGGGGATAAAGATGATGGTACTTTCTCTAACTTTTAACTTCTACCATAATTATGGTTGTCGTAGATGACTTGTGTGGATATTTTTTTATGTGCTGGCTACAGGAAAGTTGATTTTATTTTCAGCTTTATAAATATGGCTAGAGATAGAAAGAGACAGCTTCAGGTGTCAAATGTTAAGGAGGTGATAATTAGTAAATGAAATCTACAACCTAAGTCTTCTTGTCATCATCTGCAGCTTGGGACACAGTTCTCTGTAGCCGGTGCCGTGGCGATGTTGAAGCACAGTCAACGTGTTGGAGGCATTATGATGGAAAGTTTTAGCTCTCGCTGTAGATTCAAGAAGTGAGTCTTCCCGCAAACTTCATCCCGAGTACAGTGGCGAACCCTACCCTGTTAGTCTGGCTAAATGGCACATCAGCAAAATAATCAGGGTGGCCATGAAAATGTGGGATAAATCTTTGGCCATACCTGCCTCGTGGATTCTAATAATTAGTCCGTCATTTTAACCAGTCATATTATCTCTCTTGATAAAAGGGATGGCGACTGCAGTAAAACTGGTTTAAATAATAAAGGTATATAGAAGTGTATGGCGCAGTTTCACAAAGTGAGGGAGGGAGTGAGTAAAGTGAGAAAAAACGAATAGAAAGTATGAGAATGTATAAATGAAAAACATACAACATCCAATATTTCGGCGTGAGCCTTTTTCGATGATTACATGCACAACGAGACAACAACAACAACAAAAAAACGAAGAACTTTTAATGTGGCCTCCTCCAGAAGTAGGAAACAGAGAAGTGTGTGTATTAGAAGGACCACGCGGACCACACAAAGGATACACTGATAGAGCCAGTCGTAAAGAAGAGGTGGAGAGAGAGGAAGAAAACATGTGGTAGAAAGGGGTGGGGGAAAGGCAATAGAAACATGATAGCCGCTAGAGGAGGTGTCGGGGGTGGAGGGAGGTGACGCGGAGAGATAATGAATGAAGAATATAAACACCTGCAGGGAGAAAATGTGAAACTGGTGAATAGGACAAGACCCTATAAACACCAATATGTTGCCAGAGAAGAAAAGAGGGTGGCGGTAGCGAGGGGTAGCATAGAGAAAGAAAGTAGAGTTAAAAAAAGGGGCAGTGGAAAACTAAAGAAGTTACAGAAAGCTGAAGACATTGTTAATTCCAGCTGGATGGAGACAGCCAGCCTGGAAGATAAGGCGCTGTTCTGATGACACTTTTTATGGTACCAGACATTGCGGACGCCGTAGATGCAACACTTGTCCGTTTGTTGTCGAGGCTAGCCAGATCTCCGTACCTAAGTCCACGTTATCAGCTCAGGAGGGTTTCACCTGTACTTCACGCAATGTTATTTATGCTGTTATGTGCAAACGTTGCGGTTTGAAGTACATATGGGAGACTAGCTTACGCTTAGGAGATCGATTTCGCCAGCATCTTAATGATATTTCTAAGAGAAACCTGTGGCTAAACATTTTTGCCTTAGCAATCACAGAGGAAAACAGGACATTTCTGTTAGTGCGATCCGCTCTTGTTCTGCTGATGTACGATCTCGGAGAGTCCTAGAACAGCGCCTTATTTTCCAGGCTGGCTGTCTCAACCCAGCTGGAATTAACAATGTCTTCAGCTTTCTGTAACTTCTTTAGTTTTCCACTTCCCTACTTTTTTTTGTACTCTACTTTCTTTCTCCTAGCTACCCCCTCTTACGGCCACCCTCGTTTCTTCTCTGGCAACATATTGGTGTTTATAGGGTCTTGTCCTATTCAAAAGTTTCTCCCTGCAGGTGTTTATGTTCTTCATTCATTATCTCTCCGCGTTCCCTCCCCCCCCCCCCCCCGACACCTTCTCTAGCAGCTATCATGTTTCTATTGCCTTCCCCCCACCCCTTTCTACTACTTGTTTTCTTCTCTCTCTCCACCTCTTCTTTACGAGTGGTTCTATCAGGTATCCTTTGTGTGGTCCGCGTGGTCCTTCTAAGACACACATTTCTCCGTTTCCTACTTCTGGAGGAGACCACATTAAGATAAGTTCCACGTTTTTTTTGTCTCGTTGTGCATGTAATCATCGAAAAAGGCTCACTCCGAAATATCGGATGTTGTATGTTTTTCATTTATACATTCTCACACTTTCTATTCGTTTTTTCTCACTTTACTCACTCCTTCCCTCACTTTGTAAAAGTACACCATATACCTCTATCTACCTTTATTATCTCTCTTGTCGTCGTACAAAATCTTTTGTTAGAAGAAGAAACGAAGTCTGAGAAACAAGAAGATTTATGAATGTGGTTTTAAAAAATATTTTATGTAAAAATTTACTGCCAGCATTTTACTCGTGTGTGACTGTGTGTGTGCGCACGCGCTTGTTTGCTCACACCTTGTATTGGAAACACTTTTTCAGATCAGTGTATCACTCATCACATTTATTATCATTGTCATTATTCCTAATCACGCAAACAAAGTGGTTAAAGTTTACAACAGAGAAATTGTTTCTGGTTACTAACAGAATTTTTTAATCTGTTTTTTACTCTAAAACCAGACTTACCTGAATTTGACTGTGACCCTCCTGAACTGTACGGGAACAAATCAACTGAGTTCCAGCTTGTGACTCGGTGTAGAATTCCCAGGTCCAGTGGAATCAGTGAACTGGAACAACAGTTCAGCTGTTATTTATACCCGAATTTTGTAGTAAGTATTGTACCTCTTATTTACTGGAAATCCTGTGAAATAATGGAAAATAATGGGAATTCCAACACATGTGACACAATTAATATCGCTGTTGTATCTAGGCCAACAGGCAGCAGTAAGAATAAATGGTGAAACAACAACTTGGTTTGACATAAAACAAGGGGTCTGTCGGGGTTGCATACTGTCACCTTACTTATTTAACTTGGACACTGAAAATATAATGAGGAATGTTATAGAAGATGTAAACAAAGAATATTGCGATGCCATAACAACTGTAGGTTATGAAATACCGGAGATTAGATATGCTGATGACACAGTATTACTGTCCACAACACAAAAAAGAATATAAAAACTATCTATATCAGTCCATAAAAATAGTGAAGAGCTAAACTTCTATCTTAATGGGGAAAAACTAAATTGATGACAACTGACAAAACAAATAAGGCAGCTGAAATATATACCAATGAGGAAAAATTGGAAGAGGTAGAGAGTTTTGAATATCTTGGACCATTGCTAACTAATAAAGGAGATGCGATGAGGGATATTAAAATATATCTATCGCTCTTCAAGAAATAAACCAACTAAATAAACTGTGGAGAGAAACATACAGAACTACAAAAATAAGATTTTTTATGGGCATGCATCTTTCCCATCGCAACATATGCCTGTGAGACCTGCACACTTTTCACTCCTTACTTAATTAATTTAACCTTGAGACCTAAACTTTGGTATTTCGCTACTTTCTAGAATGTGCTTTCTTAGGTAGGGTCAACAAGTAGAGACTGTTAAGGGACAGTACTCCTGCTTCCAATACGTTTGAGCTTATTAGCTCCCTTCGACTGTGGCAATACTGCCACACACACAGTATCTCCGACGTATGCCTGTATTCATGTAACTAGCTCGTATGTAACCATTTCATTCATTTGCATGCCCCTTGCGGAACTTTGCCTTCCAAACAACACTCCTGTAGGCCTCTCGGTTGTGAGCAAGATCCATTTGCAGATCGTCAACGATGTCTTGCAGCCATCTTCGTTTGTAACCACTAAATAACAATATTTATAACACATTTTTGCATTACTATTAATTTAAAATTTACATATCATCTAGCAAATAATTAATGACTTGTGGTTCTTCAATACATGTACATTTTATCCTCTGAATAAAAATTATGAAGGGTTTATGGCACTGCGATATTACACACAAACTGAGCGCCAGTAACTTATATACTGTTCAAAAAAAGAAACGCAACACTACTGTAGTCGTAATGGACACCAAATTTCAAAATCGTACCTAAATTTTATTTTACGGAATTAATGTTTCAATTTTGCATCTGCCAAGACTTTAACAATGGTTCATTAAATTTGGTTTGGACTTTTATTCTCTGCGACTGAGGCCTCCGTTTCAGTAAGGTGTATGGCCTCCTCTGGCCTGTATTAGAGAACGACATTTCCTTGACATGGTTCCGATTAGCTGTTGGATCTGTTTTTGTGGGATGGCTGCCCACTCTTCCCGTAGTATAAGAGACAACTGTCGGAGACTACTTGGCGCCACGTCTCGCTGGCGGACTCGTCTGATGAGTTATCCCATAAGTGTTCTATTGGGTTCAGATGACATGGATGGCCACGGAATGGTCTGGACGGTGTTGTCAGCGAGTGACTGGGTGGTGAGTTGTGCCACATGGGGTCGATCATTATCCTGCTGAAAAATCGACCCTGGTGCAGCCAGAAGTGGAAGGACGTGAGGATGAAGTATTTCAGCGACGTATCGTTGGGCCTTCAGGTGTTCTTCATTTTGCACCAGGTCACTTCTTCAAATGAAGTTGATCGTCCCCTACACCAGTACACCTCCACTACGATGTGCAGGAGCATCATCCACGCAGTTCTGGGCGTAGCGCTCATGAACTATGAGGTAAACTCTTCTCCGTCTATCGTGTCGCTGGAGCAGAAAGAATGATTCATCACTAAACCAACCCCTTCCCCAATCATTCGCAACGGTCCATTGACAATGCTGGTTCGCCCACTGCAGTCGATTCTGGCGATGCCGGTCCGTAGGAACAGGACCTCTGTAGAGTCTTCTAGCCCAAAGAACAGCGTCGTGCAGCCGGTTCCTGACCGTTTGATCTGAAATTCGACGAGCTGCTGTCATTGACTGGACTGTTGAGGATGCAGATACAAATCGTTTACTAAGGTGACACAGCCGTATGAAGCGGTCTTCGGCAGGAGTTGTGGCTGTGGGTCTTCCACTGCGCGGCCGGTCTGCAACTGAGCCAGTGTCTTTAAATAGTCTCCGAAGGCGACTAATGGTGCTTCTAACCACATTAAATTGTTTGGCCACTATATTTTGTGACTGTCCAGTCTGTAAACGTCCAGTGATGATGAGTCGTTGTTCTGTAGTGAGATGATCCATACATGCGCATTGAA
Source organism: Achatina immaculata (assembly GCA_009760885.1). Classification (NCBI taxonomy): domain Eukaryota; kingdom Metazoa; phylum Mollusca; class Gastropoda; order Stylommatophora; family Achatinidae; genus Lissachatina; species Lissachatina immaculata. Next base: position 54,370,648 of record CM019692.1, read on the forward strand.
TTTTCAAAATGAACTGATTCGAGGAGCGTCAGTCTTTTATAGCCATTCAATAACAAGGCCAGTGAGTTTTGTGTTCAATAAGTTTCACGGGATTCTCGTGAACCTGTCATTAGTTATTGTAAAAAATGATGTTTTGGCTAGTGTCGCTTTTCTGTACTCCTGAATCATCTGCTGAGTACATTTCAGGTCAGCACGTGAATTTGATATCCAAATGAACGTTTCAAGTAATTTGCCCTTGTCTGATCAACAAACTTCTGTTTAAATCGCAACATCGTATTTGTTGCGTTTTGTTTTGTTGTGTTTTGTTGTGTTTTGTTGTTGAACAGTATGTGTAGGTGGGAAAGCGGTCGATATTTGAACGTGTCGTTCATCTACGGTTGGTTGTACAACCCAGGTTGGTGCAGAAAGAGGGACTAACTCTGAAGTAATAATCACTGTTAAAATGATTCCCACGATCTTTTCCTTTGTCGAGACATTAATGTTATATCTGATTCTGACAATATAACAAGGTGAAGTTTACTGAATGGAACTTGATGATGATGGATACCGGATGGAATGTTAAATACACTGAGCAATATCTCAAAATACAGATCTCCAGCTCAGACATCAAACAGTCAGGTCATTTAGCTGATACAGAACTTCTATTTCAGACAAACAGGCGAAGAGGACTTGGAACAAAACATGTCGACAATTCTCAAAGTTCCCAGTACAGCCAAAAATATCATAATACAACGACAAACAAACACATCGGCACTGGTCAAGCGTCGCTTTAGTTCTCTCTCTTTAACACACTTCCCCTCATAACAGGCTTAATCCCGCCTAATCACGTGCTGTCAGTTCCTCGTGTTAAAGTCAGTCATTCAGCAAAGTGCAATCCAGAACATGTCAACATTAAATTATGAGCGTCTCCATACAAAATCCATCATGGGGTTTACACAAGTAATATACATATACTGTTACACGTGGAAGGTTGGGAGCCACTATGTTAGGCATAGACACTGACTCTGTCACCTGCAGACATGTCTGAGACATAGACACTGACTCTGTCACCTGCAGACATGTCTGAGACATAGACACTGACTCTGTCACCTGCAGACATGTCTGAGACATAGACACTGACTCTGTCACTTGCAGACATGTCTGAGACATAGACACTGACTCTGTCACTTGCAGACATGTCTGAGACATAGACACTGACTCTGTCACTTGCAGACATGTCTGAGACATAGACACTGACTCTGTCACTTGCAGACATGTCTGAGACATAGACACTGACTCTGTCACTTGCAGACATGTCTGAGATAAGAGGACTGACGTCTTAGTTTATGTTTTACAGGGCTGGTATGAGTACGGTAGCGTGACGATTGAGGGAGATATCTTCACGTGTACGATCAACATCTCGAGCAACAGCCTCGCGCCAAATACGAGTGCCACTTTGACCATAAGATGGTCTCCTGTAATCGACATCCAGTTCACAAATGGCTCAGGACAAAATCCACGTAAGTTCAAGATTACATTTGTAGAACTATGTAGTAAAAGTTAGAAAGTGTCTTACTTGTGACAAAATATTGGACTTTATAAAAAGTAGAAACAGCTTTATTCATTTCGTTAACGAGCACACAGTTGTAAACATTTCGGTTTGTGTCTTAATCATACAAACAAAGAAATCTGCATTTATGCTATATAACAAATAAGGATTGAAAAAAACAGAGCATTCAGATATGAGTTATATGATAATCGCCTGAGATTGTGTGCTGTGAAATCTGTCAATATTTGTACGGAGAGTTATGGGGTGCGGTACTAGTCTGACTGCTTGGTACTAAAGAATGGGTGGAAAAGGGGGGTGGGGTGGGGAGGGGAGAGAAATGCAATGATTGTCACACGAAAAATAAAGATTGGTAAAACAGATGAATGTAATTAAGGTAAAGGATCTTTAGCATAGTGGTTGAAGGGTATTTAGGACAGTGAGGTGAAGAGTCTTTAGGATAGCGAAGTGAACGGTCTTTAGTATAGGTGAAGGATCTTTAGTATAGTGAGGTGAAGGATTTCTAGTATAGTGATTTGAAGGGTTTTTAGTGTAGTGAGGCGAATGGTCTTTATTATAGTGAGGTGAATGGTCTTTAAGATAGTGATTTGAAGGGCCTTTAGTATAGTGAGTTGAAGAGTCTTTAGTATAGTGAGTTGAAGGGTATTTAGTATAAGGTGGTCAAGGGTCTTTAGTATAGTGAGGTGAAGGGTCTTAAGCATAGTGAGTTGAAGGGTATTTAGTATAAGGTGGTCAAGGGTCTTTAGTATAGTGAGGTGAAGGGTCTTTATTATAGTGAGGTGTAGGTCTTTAGTATAGTGAGATGAAGGGTCTTTAGTATAGTGAGTTGAAGGGTCTTTAGTATAGTGAGGTGAAGGGTCTTTATTATAGTGAGGTGAAGGATCTTTAGTATAGTGAGGTGAAGGGTCTTTAGTATAGTGAGGTGAAGGGTCTTTAGTATAGTGAGTTGAAGGGTCTTTAGTATAGTGAGGTGAAGGGTCTTTAGTATAGTGAGGTGAAGGGTCTTTAGTATAGTGAGGTGAAGGGTCTTTAGTATAGTGAATTGAAGGGTCTTTATTATAGTGAGGTGAAGGGTCTTTAGTATAGTGAGGTGAAGGGTCTTTATTATGACCATCTCCACCAAAAATCCATAATGGGGTTTACACAAGTAACATACAAATATACTGTTACACGTGGAAGGTTGGGAGCCACTAATTTAGGCATAGACACTGACTCTGTCACCTGCAGACATGTCTGAGACATAGACACTGACTCTGTCACCTGCATACATGTCTGAGACATAGACACTGACTCTGTCACCTGCATACATGTCTGAGACATAGACACTGACTCTGTCACTTGCAGACATGTCTGAGACATAGACACTGACTCTGTCACTTGCAGACATGTCTGAGACATAGACACTGACTCTGTCACTTGCAGACATGTCTGAGACATAGACACTGACTCTGTCACCTGCATACATGTCTGAGACATAGACACTGACTCTGTCACTTGCAGACATGTCTGAGATAAGAGGACTGACGTCTTAGTTTATGTTTTACAGGGCTGGTATGAGTACGGTAACATGACCATTGAGGGAGATATCTTCACGTGTACGATCAACATCTCGAGCAACAGCCTCGCGCCAAATACGAGTGCCACTTTGACCATAAGATGGTCTCCTGTAATCGACATCCAGTTCACAAATGGCTCAGGACAAAATCCACGTAAGTTCAAGATTACATTTGTAGAACTATGTAGTAAAAGTTAGAAAGTGTCTTACTTGTGACAAAATATTGGACTTTATAAAAAGTAGAAACAGCTTTATTCATTTCGTTAACGAGCACACAGTTGTAAACATTTCGGTTTGTGTCTTAATCATACAAACAAAAAATCTGCATTTATGCTATATAACAAATAAGGATTGAAAAAAAAACAGAGCATTCAGATATGAGTTATATGATAATCGCCTGAGATTGTGTGCTGTGAAATCTGTCAATATTTGTACGGAGAGTTATGGGGTGCGGTACTAGTCTGACTGCTTGGTACTAAAGAATGGGTGGAAAAGGGGGGGGGGGTGGGGAGGGGAGAGAAATGCAATGATTGTCACACGAAAAATAAAGATTGGTAAAACAGATGCATGTAATTAAGGTAAAGGATCTTTAGCATAGTGATTGAAGGGTATTTAGGACAGTGAGGTGAAGAGTCTTTAGGATAGCGAAGTGAACGGTCTTTAGTATAGGTGAAGGATCTTTAGTATAGTGAGGTGAAGGACTTCTAGTATAGTGATTTGAAGGGTTTTTAGTGTAGTGAGTTGAAGGGCCTTTAGTATAGTGAGGCGAATGGTCTTTATTATAGTGAGGTGAATGGTCTTTAAGATAGTGATTTGAAGGGCCTTTTGTATAGTGAGTTGAAGAGTCTTTAGTATAGTGAGTTGAAGGGTATTTAGTATAAGGTGGTCAAGGGTCTTTAGTATAGTGAGGTGAAGGGTCTTAAGCATAGTGAGTTGAAGGGTATTTAGTATAATGTGATGAAGGGTCTTTAGTAAAGTGAGGTGAAGGGTCTTTATTATAGTGAGGTGTAGGTCTTTAGTATAGTGAGATGAAGGGTCTTTATTATAGTTAGTTGAAGGTCTTTAGTATGAGGTGAATGGTCTTTATTATAGTGAGGTGACGGATCTTTATTATAGTGAGGTGTAGGTCTTTACTATAGTCAGGTGTAGGTCTTTACTATAGTCAGTTGAAAGATCTTTAGTATAGTGAGGTGAAGGGTCTTTAGTATAATGAAGTGAAGGGTCTTTATTATAGTGAGGTGAAGGGCCTATAGTATAGTGAAGTGAAGGATCTTTATTATAGTGAGTTGAATGGTCTTTAGTATAGTGAGATGAAGGGTCTTTATTATAGTGAGGTAAAGGGTCTTTATTATAGTGAGGTGAAGGGTCTTTAGTATAGTGAGGTGTAAGGTCTTTAGTATAGTCAAGTGAAGGGTCTTTATTATAGTGAGGTGAAGGGTCTTTATTATAGTGAGGTGTAGGGTCTTTAGTATAGTCAGGTGAAAGGTCTTTATTATAGTGAGATGAAGTGTCTTTAGTATAGAAGGGACTGTAGTAAAGTGAGATGAAGGGATATCGATGTGAATAGTCTTTAGTATAGTGAGGTGAAGGGTATTTATTATAGTGATGTGTAGGTCTTTATTATAGTGAGGTGAAGGGTCTTTATTATAGTGAGGTGACGGATCTTTACTATAGTGAGGTATAGGTCTTTATTATAGTCAGGTGAAAGATCTTTAGTATAGTGAGGTGAAGGTCTTTAGTATAATGAAGTGAAGGTTCTTTATTATAGTGAGGTGAAGTGTCTTTAGTATAGTGAGGTGAAGGATCTTTAGTATAGTTAGGTGAATTGTCTTTAGTATAGTCAGGTGAAGTGTCTTTAGTATAGTGAAGTGAAGGATCTTTATTATAGTTAGGTGAATGGTGTTTACTATGGTGAGGTGAAGGATCTTTATTATAGTGAGGTAAAAGGTCTTTACTATGGTGAGGTGAAGGATCTTTATTATAGTGAGGTGAATGGTCTTTAGTATAGTCAGGTGAAGGAACTTTACTAAAGTGAGGTGTAGGTCTTTGGTATAATGAGGTGAAGGGTCTAGAATTTCAATTGCAGCTGAACATAAGAATTCATTACAGAGGGAACATGACTGTGTTGAGAGTTAAGGTTATATATAGAACTAGGTGAATTTTGAGTTAAATCAATAAGAGCTCAAGGTGTAGTAATCCTGTATGAGGCGAGTTTGTTGCAAGCGGCAGTCGCACTCTGTCATCAGAGTGCTGTTATTTAACCGTTGTTACTAGGAAGGAAGTAAGACTTGTATTTGTGGATGGGGTCAATGAAATGAATAGAAACTAGTGTAGGAATATGCTGGGAGGTGTCACAACTATGCTTCTTAAAGCATTCACCTGGCCAGAGGCTGCTCTCCCAGACGTGAGTTATCCAAGACTTTGTGCACGCCGTGGCATACATTATGTTGCTGGCCTGGTGTGAGACTCACAGTGAAGACAGTTTTAGGCAGAGTAACCGATTTCTTTTATCAAGCTACAGACATCGTCTCAGTGAGGGCGGGTGCATTTTCAGTTTCTATGATCTCTCACAATGTGTCTATGGGCAGGATATATTTCAGGTTTGATCTCTCACAATGTGTCTATGGGCAGGATATCTTTCAGGTTTGATCTCTCACAATGTGTCTATGGGCAGGATATCTTTCAGGTTTGATCTATCACAATGTGTCTATGGGCAGGATATCTTTCAGGTTTGATCTATCACAGTGTGTCTATGGGCAGGATATCTTTCAGGTTTGATCTCTCACAATGTGTCTATGGGCAGGATATCTTTCAGGTTTGATCTCTCACAATGTGTCTATGGGCAGGATATCTTTCAGGTTTGATCTCTCACAATGTGTCTATGGGCAGGATATCTTTCAGGTTTGATCTCTCACAATGTGTCTATGGGCAGGATATCTTTCAGGTTTGATCTATCACAGTGTGTCTATGGGCACGGATATCTTTCAGGTTTGATTCCAGTTGTAAGGTAACAGAAGAGATTCAGAGAAGAAGATGTCTCGAATATTAGTGTCGAGCTGTAGCAGTGGCAGAACGTTTCTTGGCGGCTCACTTTCTGTATACGGTTGAAGACTTTCTGAAGGTAAGGACGAACAAAATTCCAATAATTTACTGGACTATAAAGCATATGAAAGCTGGAAAACTAAAGAAGTAGACAAGAAATTAAACTCTTTCGAAAACAAATGCCTAAGGAAATAAAGTGGAATAAATAAAGTGGAATGAATTCAAGAACAACGCACAGATGAGACAGATGAGCAAAACACCAACCTGTCTCATGGGTGATCAGAAAAAAGAAGATGGACATATATCGGTCATGTGATGAGAAGAAACAATCAGAGAATCCCAAAACAAGCTATCAAATGGAACACAACAGGCCAAAGAAAAAGTGGCAGACCACGTGAAACTCTAAAGAGGACAATGTTAATGAAACCAGTTCAGTGGGCATAACATCCCTTGATGATATTGAAAAACTCGCCGAAGACAGAACATCATGGCGAACTATCATGCGAGCCCTATGTGACGTTTAATAGCACGGGAAGGATAAGATAAAGTCCTACCCATCCAGGAACAGGCGGCCAAATCAGAGGAACTGAAAGGTGGTCAAGGGTCTTTAGCATAGTGAGTTGAAGGGTATTTAGTATAATGTGATGAAGGGTCTTTAGTAAAGTGAGGTGAAGGGTCTTTATTATAGTGAGGTGTAGGTCTTTAGTATAGTGAGATGAAGGGTCTTTATTATAGTTAGTTGAAGGTCTTTAGTATAATGAGGTGAATGGTCTTTATTATAGTGAGGTGACGGATCTTTATTATAGTGAGGTGTAGGTCTTTACTATAGTCAGGTGTAGGTCTTTACTATAGTCAGGTGAAAGATCTTTAGTATAGTGAGGTGAAGGGTCTTTAGTATAATGAAGTGAAGGGTCTTTATTATAGTGAGGTGAAGGGCCTATAGTATAGTGAAGTGAAGGATCTTTATTATAGTGAGTTGAATGGTCTTTAGTATAGTGAGATGAAGGGTCTTTATTATAGTGAGGTAAAGGGTCTTTAGTATGGTGAGATAAAGGATCTTTATTATAGTGAGGAGAAGGGTCTTTAATATAATGAGGTGAAGGGTCTAGAATTTCAGTTGCAGCTGAACATAAGAATTCATTACAGAGTGAACATGACTGTGTTGAGAGTTAAGGTTATATATAGAACTAGGTGAATTTTGAGTTAAATCAATAAGAGCTCAAGGTATAGTAATCCTGTATGAAGCGAGTTTGTTCCAAGTGGCAGTCGCACTCTGTCATCAGAGTGATGTTATTTAACCGTTGTTACTAGGAAGGAAGTAAGACTTGTATTTGTGGATGGGGTCAATGAAATGAATAGAAACTAGTGTAGGAATATGCTGGGAGGTGTCACAACTATGCTTCTTAAAGCATTCACCTGGCCAGAGGCTGCTCTCCCAGATGTGGGTTATCCAAGACTTTGTGCACGCCGTGGCATACATTATGTCGCTGGCCTGGTGTGAGACTCACAGTGAGGACAGTTTTAGGCAGAGTAACCGATTTCTTTTATCAAGCTACAGACAGCGTCTCAGTGAGGTCGGTTGCATTTTCAGTTTCTATGATCTCTCACAATGTGTCTATGGGCAGGATATCTTTCAGGTTTGATCTATCACAGTGTGTCTATGGGCACGGATATCTTTCAGGTTTGATTCCAGTTGTAAGGTAACAGAAGAGATTCAGAGAAGAAGATGTCTCGAATATTAGGGTCGAGCTGTAGCAGTGGCAGAACGTTTCTTGGCGGCTCACTTTCTGTATACGGTTGAAGACTTTCTGAAGGTAAGGACGAAAAAAATTCCAATAATTTACTGGACTATAAAGCATATGAAAGCTGGAAAACTAAAGAAGTAGACAAGAAATTAAACTCTTTCGAAAACAAATGCCTAAGGAAATAAAGTGGAATAAATAAAGTGGAATGAATTCAAGAACAACGCACAGATGAGACAGATGAGCAAACACCAACCTGTCTCATGGGTGATCAGAAAAAAGAAGATGGACATATATCAGTCATGTAATGAAAAGAAACAATCAGAGAATCCCAAACAAGCTATCAAATGGAACACAACATGCCAAAGAAAAAAGTGGCAGACCACGTGAAACTCTAAAGAGGACAATGTTAACGAAACCAGTTCAGTGGGCATAACATCCCTTGATGATATTGAAAAACTCGCCGAAGACAGAACATCATGGCGAACTATCATGCGAGCACTATGTGGCGTTTAACGGCACGGGAAGGATGTAAGAAGTAAGATAAAGTCTTACCCATCCATAAATAGTCGGCGAAAGCAGAGGAACTGAAAGTAAGGGACAGGCCTGCACGTTTCGGTATAAGAGGAAATGTAAAACATATGTATGTGTGTCAGTAGGTTTGTAAAACATATGTACGTGTGTCAGTAGGTTTGTAAAACACGAAAGTAGAAAGAAATGTCGTGCTGACAAAATCTTTAATGTGTAAGAAGTTGACAGATTTGTCAAACATTTCACAGGTAAAATTTATGTTCTCATTGAACGAGTTGGCACGGTTCATTTTTTCTGCTTGTTCTTTAGCATACGATCAAGTACGACACCCTCATCTATGTAGCTTCTGCAGAATTCTGGGTGTCTGTAGGTGTGGGTTTACCATTAGACACTCACCCTCACAGCGCAATAATAATACAGACATTCAACTCTCCAATATAGTAATACCATAGACATTCACCCTCACACTATAATAATGCCGTAGACACTCACCGTCCCACTATAATAATACCATAAACACTGACCTGCCATTTTAGTAATACCATACACACCCACCTTCCCACTATAATAATACCGTAAACACTCATTCCTCCACAATAATAACACCATAGACACTGAAAGTCCCACTACAATAATATTATAGACGCCCAACGTCCCACTATAATAATACCATAAATGTTCACTCTCCCACTATAATAATACAATAGATACTCACCATCCCACTATAACAAAGCCATAAACACTCGCTCTCCCACTATAACATTGCCATAAACACTCACTTTGCCACTATAATAGTGCCATAAACACTCACTTTGCCATTATAACAGTGCCATAAACACTCACTTTGCCACTATAACAGTGCCATAAACACTCACTTTGCCACTATAACAGTGGCATAAACACTCAATTTCCACCTATAACAATACCATAAACACTCACTCTCCCACTATAACAATACAATAGATATTCACCATTCCATTATAATAATACCATAGCCACTCACCCTCTCACTATAATAATACCATAAACACTATCACTCCGACATAATAATACCATAGACACTCACCCTCCCAGCATAATAATACCATAAATACACACACTCCGACTATAATAATACCATATTCACTTACTCTCCCACTATAATAATGCCAGAGACACTCACCCTCCTTCTATAATAATTCCACAGACAATCACCATTCCAATAATGTAAAACCTTAGACACTCACACTTCCGCTATAATACTACCGTAGATACTCACATTTCCGCTATAATAATGCTACAGACAGTCATCTTTCCACTATAATAATACCATATACGCTAACCCTACCACTATAATAATGCCACAGACACTCACGCTTCCACTGTAATAATACCATAGACACCCTACCACTATAATAAATCTACAGACAATCACCATTCCTCTATAATAATACTATAGACAATCACACTCCCACTATAATAACACCATAGACACATAGCTTTTTTACAATAATAATAGTATAGACACTTACCTTTCCTCTATAATAATATCATAGACACTTGCCCTCCCACTATAATAATGCCATGGACATTTAGTCTTGCACTATAATAATATCATAGGCATTTAATCTTCCACTATAATAATACCACAAATACTTACCCTTCCACCATAATAATATCATAGACATTTAATCTTCCACTATAATAATACCATAGACATTTAATCTTCCACTATAATAATACCACAAATACTTACCCTTCCACCATAATAATATCATAGACATTTAATCTTCCACTATAATAATACCATAGACATTTAATCTTCCACTATAATAATACCACAAATACTTACCCTTCCACCATAATAATATCATAGACACTCATTCTACCACAATAATAATACTATAGACACTCACCCTCCCACTATAATAATAATAATCACTAATCATCTAATAATGAACTAATATCACTAATAATCACATAATCAGGTGCCGTGCCGACTGGCGTTGGCTGTTATGCTTCTCCATAGTACATGATCCTTCATGCAGGCCATCAGCTCAGTTGATGATTTTCTCTCACACCATCTCGTCAGACTGTCAAGTATCATTTCCCTTGGTCTTCCCCTTGCTCTTTTTCCATCTATTTTTCCTCTTATAATATTTTCAATGCCCCCTCTTCTCATTGCATGTCCTATGAAAGTACATTGTCTCTCTCTTATCTTTTTGACAAGATTTATTTCTATCTCCACCTCTTCTCAAACATTCTTCATTAGTTATTTTTGCCGTCCAGGGAATTCGCAACATTCTTCTAATAAACCACGTTTCTACCTCTTCCAATGACTTTTGTGCAGACCCGCCTATTGTCCATGATTCATTTCCATATTATAAAATAGGTTCAATATCGCATTTTAGGAATCATTTTCTAACATTCATTTATAAGGATGTGTTGCATAATATTTCTCTCATTTTCTGAAAGCAGTCTTTGCTTGGCCTATTCTGTTCTTAATTTCCGTTCTGCATTTCCCATCTGAAGTTATTACTGCTCCAAGGTATTTGAATTTCTGCACCTGCTTTAGAATAGTTCCGTTTAATTTTATACTGCATTTTGTTGGATTCTGTTTTTTTTTGGATATAACCATAGTCTCTGTCTTTTTGATGTTCAAAGTAAGGCCTTTCTGTTCACTTTCTTTGGCGACTTTATCCAAGAGATTTTGCAGGTCTTGTTGGTTCTCAGCTATCAGTACTGTGTCATCAGCATACCGAAGGTTCTTAATATTGTATCCTCCAATCTTTATGCCTGTATCTGTAATGATCGTTCTTAGAATATTCTCACTGTAGAGAGAAAAAAGGTCTGCAGATAGTACACAACCTTGTCTCACTTCTTGTTTTATATGTTGATATTTTCCAGTTCTATTTTAATTCAAATTACTGCTTCTTGCTGCCAATATAGATGTTTTACAATACTCAAGTCTTTGCCGCCTAAGTTTATGTCTTCAAACACTTTAATAATTTCATTATGTTTCACCTTGTCGAATGCCTTGGTGTAATCAATGAAACATAAGTAGAGATCTGTCTGTGCTTCTAATGCTCTTTCTGTTAGTATTCGTAAAGCATAAATGGCATTGTGTGTTCCCTTTCCTTCAACTAATCCAAACTGTTCATCTGTGATTTTCATTTTATCTTCTCCCTTGTTCTTCTCATAGTAATTCTCATAATTAGCTTTATTATGTGACATGAGGGCCTGGTTTCTTCCGTAATGCTATAAAAGCGGATTTCAACAGGTCACTGGGGATATAACCACTGTTGTAAATGTAATATCTAATAATATCCACAATAATAAAAACTATAATAAAACTATGATAAAAACTATAATTATACCCTTCCACAATTCCAGTCATACAAACACTCACCCTATCACTATAATAATGCCATAGAGACTCACCCCACCATTACAATAATGCCAGAGACACTAACCATACCACAATAATAATACTAAAGACACTCACACTATCGCATTAATACTACAATAGACACACTACCGCATTAATACTACAATAGACACTCACCAGAGACAGAGGTCGGTACTAGTAATTGTGATGACGGACAAAATCCTGACGGTGTTACCAAGGAAAACCCCTGTATCAAGCTAAAAAGAAAAATAAGAGTAGGAACATGGAATGTAAGAAGTATGTATGAGGGAAAATATCAAGTAATAAGTGACGAGATGAAAAGAACGCGGATACACATTTTGGGAATCTGCGAACATCGATGGAAAGGATCAGGACACTTTAAGAGCGAGAATGATAATATATTTATATATTCTGGCGGAGAAGTAGGAGGAAAGAATGGAGTGGCTTTTTATTTGGACAAATCAACATCAAAAGCATTACTAGGCTACAATCCAGTAAGTGATAGAATCCTAACAATCAGACTTAAGGGCATTCCTAGAAATGTAACAGTCATCCAGGTATATGCACCTACATCAGCAGCAGAAGAAGATGAAGTAGAACATTTTTATAACACACTGCAGACGACAATGGACCAGGTACGGAAAAATGATATTGTATTTATAATGGGTGATTTTAATGCAAAAATTGGTACAGAAAGAGCAGAAGATGAAGGACAAGTTGTAGGGAAATTTAGCATAGGACACAGAAATGAGGCAGGTGACAATCTAATGGCGTTTTGTATGGAAAATGAGCTAATGATCGCTAACACACTTTTTAAACAACATCCAAGAAGACTTTACACATGGACATCACCTGATGGGAAAACCAGGAATCAAATAGATTACATTTTAGTGCAGAGAAGGTGGAGGTCAAGCATAACATCAGCAAAAACTTTACCAAGTGCTTATTGTGACACGGACCATGAGTTATTAATAGCAGACATGAAGATAAAGATAAAAAAGATAGTTATGGGATCAAGACCACTCCGCTTTGACCTTACAAATATACCAGAACAATACGGTATAGAAGTGAAGAACCGTTTCGAAATCCTGATGGCTGTACAGGAAGAGATGACACCAGATGAATTGGCTACGCAGGCCAAAGATATCTTAGTAACAACAGCTAAAGACATGGTTCCAGTAAAGAAAACACAAAAGAATAGATGGATCACAGCAGGTACACTAGAACTGATAAAACAATGTAGAGAAATGAAGACGCAATGGCGAGTGACAAACAACAACAAAGATAAATATATATCTTTAACAAAAGAAGTACGAAGAAACATAAGAAAAGACAAAAAACAATACATACAAGATTGTTGTGAAAGAATAGAAGAACATCAGAGGTGTGGAAGAGATAGTGAAATGTTTAAAGAAATGAAGACATTGACGAGAAATGTCACACCTAAGCTAGATGTAATTTGTGATGAGATGGGGAATACCCTGACAGAGACAGAGGAAATTCTGGAAAGATGGAAGGAATATTGCAAAAGAATGTATGAAACAACCGACTGTGGAAGCAGAAATCAACATTGTGAATTATTATTGGAGGAGAAAGAACCCGAGCCGACAATGGAAGAAGTTTTATGGGCAATAAAGAGTCTGAAAAATGGTAAATCACCAGGATGTGATGAGATAACCGCTGAATTTATTAAAGCAGGAGGAAAGGAGTGTGCAACAATCTATCATGCACTATGTAAAAAGATATGGCATTCAGGTATTTGGCCAAAAGAATGGAAAAGAACTGTATTCATACCACTGCCAAAAAAGGGTAACCTGAAATTATGCACCAACTACAGAACTGTTGCCCTGATTAGTCATGACAGTAAAATTCTGTTAAAAATCATAATGGGTAGACTTCGAAAGAAAATAGAAGAAGAAGTCAATATGGTCCAAGCTGGCTTCAGGCAAGGAAGAGGATCAAGAGATCATATATTCAATCTAAGATTAATAATAGAGAAATGCAGGGAGTTTAATGTGAATCTATATTTATCCTTCTCATTGCATGTCCTATGAAAGTACATTGTCTCTTATTTTTTTGACAAGATTTATTTCTATCTCCAACTCTTCTCAAACATTCTCCATTAGTTATTTTTGCTGTCCAGGGAATTCGCAATATTCTTCTAATAAACCACATTTCTACCTCTTCCAATGGCTTTTGTGCAGACCTGCCTATTGTCCATGATTCATTTCCATATTATAAGATAGGTTCAATATCGCATTTTAGGAATTATTTTCTAACGTTCATTGATAAGGACGTGTTGCATAATATTTCTCTCATTTTCTGAAAGCAGTCTTTGCTTGGCCTATTCTGTTCTTAATTTCTGTTCTGCATTTCTCATGTGAAGTTATTACTGCTCCAAGGTATTTGAATATCTGCCCTTCTTTAGAATAGTTCCGTTTAATTTTATACTGCATTTTATTGGATTCTGTTTCTTAGATATAACCAGTCTCTGTCTTTTTGATGTTCAAAGTAAGGCCTTTCTGTTCACTTTCTTTAATGACTTTATCCAAGAGATTTTGCAGGTCTTGTTGGTTCTCAGCTATCAGTACTGTGTCGTCAGCATACCGAAGGTTGTTAATATTGTATCCTCCAATTTTTATGCCTGTATCTGTAATGATCGTTCTTAGAATATTCTCACTGTACAGAGAAAAAAGGTATGTAGATAGTACACAACCTTGTCTCACTTCTTGTTTTATAGGTTGATATTTTCCAGTTCTATTTTCAACTCGAATTGCTGCTTCTTGCTGCCAGTATAGATGTTTTACAATCCTCAAGTCTTTGCCGTCTATGTTTATGTCTTCAAACATTTTAATAATTTCATTATGTTTCACCTTGTCGAATGCCTTGGTGTAATCAATGAAGCATAAGTAGAGATCTTTCTGTACTTCTAAAGCTCTTTCTGTTAGTATTCGTAAAGCATAAATGGCATTGTGTGTTCCCTTTCCTTCAACTAATCCAAACTGCTCATCTGTGATTTTCATTTTATCTTCTCCCTTGTTCTTCTCATAGTAATTCTCAGAATTAGCTTTATTATGTGACATGAGAGGCTGATAGTCCCGTGGTCATCACATTCCTTTGCACCTGGTTTCTTCCGTAATGCTATAAAAGCGGATTTCAGCAGGTCACTGGGGATATAACCACTGTTGTAAATGTAATATCTAATAATATCCACAATAATAAAAACTATAATAAAACTATGATAAAAACTATAATTATACCCTTCCACAATTCCAGTCATACACACACTCACTCTGTCACTATAATAATGCCGTAGAGACTCACCCCACCACTACAATAATACCAGAGACACTAACCATACCACAATAACAATACTACAGACACTCACACTACCGCATTAATACTACAACAGACACTCACCCAATAAAAATACTATAAACACTCACCATACCACAATAACAATACTATAGACACTCACCCTACCATAATAATAATATCAGAGACAATCACCCTACCATACTAATAATACTAGAGACACTCACCCTACCACAATAATAATGCTATAGACACTCAACGTACCAAAATAATAATACTATAGACACCATCCTACCACTATAATAATGCCATAGACACACACTCTACCACAATAATAATACAACAGACACTCATCTTTCCACCATAATAATACTATAGACACACACCCTACGACTAAAATAATACCAGAGACAGTCACCCTTCCACTATAATAATACCACACACTCAACCTTCCACTGTAATAATACTACTGAGGCTCAACCAATCACTATCATACAGCATACACTCACTCTATGATTATAATATTACTATAAACACTCTACCATTACAATAATGCCATAGACACTCACCCTATCACTATAACACCATAAACACTCACCCTCTAACTATTGTAATATCAAAAACAACCTAATACTCTAGTAATATCATAGACGTTCACCCTAACAATATAATAATCCTTTATAGACTACTCAAAGGCATTTGATTGTGTACAACACCAGAAACTTTGGGAAATAATGGAAAAAATGGGATTTCCAACACATTTGATACAATTAACATCACTGCTGTATTTAGACCAACAAGCAGCAGTAAGAATAAATGGTGAAACAACAACTTGGTTTGACATAAAACAAGGGGTCCGTCAGGGGTGCATATTGTCACCCTACTTATTTAACTTGTATACTGAAAATATAATGAGGAATGTTAGAGAAGATGTAGACAAAGAATATTACGATGCCATAACAATTGGAGGTTATGAAATACCAGAGATAGATATGCTGATGACACAGTATTGCTGTCCACAACACAAGAAGGAATGGAAAAACTAATTATGTCAGTCCGCAAGAACAGCGAAGAGCAGAACCTCTATCTTAATGCAAAGAAAACTAAAGTGATGACAACTGACAATACAAACAAGGCAACTGAAATATGTATCAGTGAGGATAAACTGGAAGAAGTGGAGAGTTTTGAATATCTTGGATCACTACTAACTAATAATGGAGATACAATGCGGGAAATTAAAAGGAGGACATCTATTGCTCTTCAGAAAGTAAAACAAATAAAGAATCTGTGGAGAGGAGCAGACAGAACCACAAAAATAAGATTTTTAAGGGCATGCATCTTTCCCATCGCAACATATGCCTGTGAGACCTGGACACTTAACAAAACAGCTGAGAAGCACATAAATGCCTTTGAATGTAAATGCTATAGAAGAGCTCTCCAAATATCGTGGACACAAAAAAGAACAAATATATCTATACTACAAGAGCTTAATATTGAAGAAGGCTGGCTAGTAAAGAGGATTAAAGAGAGAAAACTTAAATATTTTGGCCACATTAAACGTCATGATAATTTAGAGAAGACCGTATTGGAAGGATACATAATGGGAAAAAGAAAAAGAGGAAGACCGAAACGAAGATGGCTGCAAGACATCGTTGATGATCTGGAAATGGATGCAGCAGCAGCAGCAGGCCATCTTGCTCACAACCGAGAGGCCTACAGGAGTGCTGTTTGGGAGGCAAAGTTCCGCAAGGGACATGCAAAGGAATGAATGAATGAATGAGACACTCACCCAATAAAAATACTATAAACACTCACCATACCACAATAACAATACTATAAACACTCAACCTACCATAATAATAATATCATAGACAATCACCCTACCACACTAATAATACTAGAGACACTCACCCCACCACAATAATAATGCTGTAGACACTCAACCTACCAAAATAATAAAACTATAGACACCATCCCTCCACTATAATAATGCCATGGACAGACACTCTACCACAATAATAATACAACAGACACTCATCTTTCCACCATAATAATAACTATAGACACTCACTACAACTAAAATAATACCAGAGACAGTCACCCTTCCACTATAATAATACCACACACTCAACCTTCCACTGTAACAATACTACTGACGCTCAACGATAATCCTTTAACATTTTAACATATTTAATTGCACATTTTCAGATTTTTGCAAGATTAAATAGCAGGCTAATAATAATTCTGTAGATAAAATATGCGGTCTGTCTCTTTTTCTTCGGCCTGTTGTGTTCCACTTGATAGCTAGTTTTGGGATTCTCTGATCATTTCTTCTCACCAAGTGACCAACATATGTCCATCTCCTTTTCCTGATCACCCATGAGACTGGTTGTTGTTCAGTCATCTGTCTTATCTCTGCATTGTTCTTGAATTCATTTCACTTGATGCCGAGTATTTTCCTAAGGCATTTGTTTTCAAAAGAGTCTAATTTCTTTTCTATTTCATTAGGTGTTTTCCAGCTTTCACATGCATAAATGAGGGTGGATATTACATTTGAATTGAATAATCTTAACTTGGTTTTTGTGCTTATAACTTTTGAATTCCATATGTTCTCAAGATTCTTGAAGATTGATGCCGCTTTTGCAATTCTGATCCTAACTTCCTTTCTATTGTCACCATCCTGGTCTATGTAGCTGCCAAGGTATGCAAATTGATTGACTTCTTCAATATCTGTCAAATCAAAGTGTATTTATCCACTTTGATTGAGAGGAATTGGAAGGATTCATAATGGGAAAAAGAAAAAGAGGAAGACCAAAAACGAAGATGGCTGCAAGACATCGTTGACGATCTGGAAATAGATGCAACAGCAGCAGGCCATCTTGCTCACAACCGAGAGGCCTACAGGAGTGCTGTTTGGGAGGCAAAGTTCCGCAAGGGACAGGCAAATGAATGAATGAATGAATGATTGAGAGGAATTTTCATTATTTTTGTTTTGTCCTTATTAATTTCAAGTCCTATTTCGCTAGCCAGTGAAGACAGGCTATCTGTTTTTTCTTGCATGAAATTCACATTATTACTGATAAGAGTTATGTCATCAGCAAAATCAAGATCTTCTAGTTGGGTCCCATGTACCCAATCAATACCTGTGTTTCCTGTGCAGCATTTTTTCATTATGAAGTCTATTGTAATCCCAAAAAGTAAAGGAGACAGTATACATCCTTGTTTCACGCCTGTTTCAACCTGGAACCATTCACCCATCCCTTCTTCTGTCTTGACTGCACAAACATATCCATTGTAGAAGTCCTTAATGATGTTGACAGTTTTGGATGGTATTCCATATAGACATAAAATTCTCCAAAGTTAATCTCTGTGTATGCTATCAAATGCCTTTTTAAAATCTATGAAGTTCAGTATTAATTGACACTAACTCTACCACTGTAATATTATCACAGACACTCATCCTACCATGATATTAATACCACAGACACTCACTTTACCACTATAATACTATCATAGACACTCATTCTAAAACGATAATAATACCATAGACACCCTACCATAATAATAATACCATAGACAATCAAAATACCATTATAATACTACTGTAGGCACTCACTTAACCAGTACAATAATACCATAGACACTCACAGTCCCACTAAAATAATACAATGGACGTTCATCCTTTCATACAATAATACCATAGACACGCACCCTCCCTTTACAGTAATACCATAGACACGCACCCTCCCATTATAGTAATACCATAGACACTGACCCTCCCATTACAGTAATACCATAGACACACCCTCCCATTACGATAATACCATAGACACTCATCCTCCCATTACAGTAATACCATAGACACTCACCCTCCCATTACAGTAATACCATAGACACTCACCCTCCCATTACAGTAATACCATAGACACTCACCCTCCCATTACAATAATACCTTAGACACTCACCCTCCCATTACAGTAATACCTTAGACACTCACCCTCGCGATATAATAATACTATAGGAAAACTGAAGAACTGACACACTAGTTTTGTGGTTTTTCTCATCAGGTAACTGATGCCTCATGGACCCCAGTTGTGGTTGATTATTTAAGTGTTATTTGGAGAGATTCATAAAAGTTATAGCTGAGTGCCTTTACTACACTTTTTTGTTATATAGCATACGGTATACGAGCATGTGTCTATAAGACGAGACTTTCTCTTCTTTTCATCTTTCGTCGTCCTGAATATTTTGTTATAAATTAGCGTAAAACGGAACGTTACACCTATGAACACCTCATTGAGTGAACTTTTTTCTTACTTTTTTTGTTGAAATTGTCTAATATTTTGTTTTCACAGCTTTACTGCAGTGACTTTGTGTGTATTTATATATTTAATTAACCTCTCTCTCTCTCTCTCTCTCTCTCTCTCAACCTTAAGTGCCCAGGGCACATGGGGCTTCCGCAAGGGTGTCAAACAAATGCCTGTCCTTTGCCTCTTTTCTGCTCTTGCCCAGGTGAGCCCTCTGTTGCTCAACATCCTCTCTGTTGTTCTTCTCCGTGTCTCTTTTGGTCTACCTTTACTTCTATTCCCCTGTGATGTCTATCTTAGTGCTATTTTTGGTAGTGAGTTTTCAGGCATTCGGTGCACATGTTCCAATCATCCTCAGTAATTGCTTTCAGTGGCTTCATTTTTTTTTCCACTTTTTATAAGCAAATTAAGCAAGCACCAAACCACCAAAGGCGGATCAAACCGAGCCAGGTCATTTTTTTTTTAACTTTTTTTTTTTTTGTGGTGTTTTTTTTTGTTTTTTGTTGTCTTTTTTGTTGTTTTTTGTTGTTGTTGTTGTTTTTTTGTTGTTTTTTTTGCAAAACTTTTTTTTTTGGATAAACTTTCAAATAAACAATAACAAATCATGTACAAGTGACGTGAAATGATGATTGCCCGTGGAGTGAAATAATGAGATGGTGGGCTTTTACAAAACATGAGGTGTGATAAAGTAAATATTTTGTACATAAATGTTACAACAAAGTTGTATAGTAATGGTATCACCCACACACACTCTCTCTCACCTACACTCCCACAAGACGCACACCCACACGCATACATTTATGCTTGATGCTGCCATGTCCCTTTCCGCCCTTTTTGTGTCATTCAGACTCAGTGATTGGTCTATCAAGACCACTCTCCCTCTCTCACTCTCTCTCTCTCTTCGTTGTCTTTCTCTCTGGTGATGTACTATGTTTGTGTTTGGCTAAAGCCTTCTCTTTCACTCACGGGATGTACCTGGAAAATAAATTATGCGCTCGAGTCACCCGTATCCGAGTCAACGCAGTGGGAGCGCAGTGGAAGGTTATGGTCAGGTAAACAACGTGAACAGTGTGAAAGAACATGAGTTGGGGATGACTGCCCGTGAACTGAAATAATGAAAAGGCGGGCTTGAACGAAAACATGAAATGACGGTAATCCTATGATATGTACATCTGAAGTTAAACTTTTAACCACACAAGGGGGTTGGGGGTGGGGGGGGGGGGTTGCCAAAAACTAGAAACTAGTTGAAAGCCGTAACAATTTTTGTTTGAAGATGTAGAGGAAAATTTCTTTTGTAAAAATTATATTTTCAAACATGGCCCTATTTCTACATGACCAAACAAGATGTCTAAACTCAGCAAGGAGGATGATAGACTGCGTATGGCTGTTTGTTTCTGTTCGAGGAATGGTGTTTAACATTATTGCTCTATACATGTCTACTTTCTCTGCTGTTCTTGTTGCTATCTCTTGAGTCAACAGTTTTAAGGCTAAAGAAACAGTTTTGCACTAAAAAAAAATGTGTTCTTCTGTTTATTGTGTGTGTGTTCTACATAGTCTACATCTGATCAGTCTGTTGGATCTGCGGGCGACCCCTTGTGTGGTCGGTGTTATGCTGAACAATAGTCTGTATGTTATCTCTCGTGCACTTGGCGTGATTCCTTTCTTGTGTAGGTTTTGAAATGATTGTGTGTAGTCAGTAATGAAGTATTTGTATCCTCTCTTTATTCTGTCCTGTAATGGTGGCTCCTGTTTTCTGACCAGATATTTGTATATGCCTGATGTTTTCATGTGTATTAAATGTTCATGTCCAGTGACACTTTGTATGCATTGTCTGTAGAAGAGCGGTATAGTGCCAAAGTGATGGGGGTGTACATTGTTTAATTTACAAAGTTTGATCAGCCTTAGCCCTACGTAGTAGTGGGCTAGAGTGTGTTTGTGTGGCTGTTGGATGATTTGTCCCACATATTTGATCCTAAGTGTCCGGATCTTTGTTGCTATGTCTTGTAGGGAGATGCCCCCTCTCTTTTTGTCTTGCATCAAGGTTTTCCGTTGGATGCTGTGTACTGTGTGTCGGAAAATAAAGTCTCTAATCATTGAATTTATTTCTTTAAGTGACTGTTTAGGCAGGGGGAAGATATTTGCGGTGTATATAAGCTGTGGTATGATGCAGGTGTTGACTGTCTAGGCAGGGGGAAGATGTTTGCGGTGTATATAAGCTGTGCTATGATGCAGGTGTTGACTACGACACTTCTGCCGAATATGGTGGTGGTTTTATATTTGTACATTTCCAGTCTGTTCTTTATTTTTTCAATTATATTTCGCCATCTTGCTTTGATGTTATTTGAAGGCGTAGCTGTAAATAAAATTCCGTATATTTTGATTTTGTTGACTTGTATTAATGTGAAAGGGAAGTCTGTTTTGTTGATCCATTTGCCTAAACCCATTATGTGTGATTTTTTAAATGTTTATTTTGGCCCCGCTGCCTTGTCCGAACTCTGTAAATATGTCTAGAATATTTTTGATAGAGGATATATTGGAGGGGAAGAAGATTGTGTCGTCAGCGTAGGCCAACGACTTCCTCACTCCCATTCCAGGAATAAAGATTCCTTTGACTATTGTCTCTTGCCTGATTCTCTCCAGGAGTGGCTCTAGAGTTAACACATACAACAGGGGTGAGAGTGGGCAGCCCTGACGTACAGATCTGGTTAACCGTATTGGTTCACTTAGGGTGTGGTTTATTAAAAGTCTGCTTTCTGGTTTGTTGTATAAAATGTTGATCCAGTCTCTGGTGTAGTTTCCGAGATTACATTTGGACAAGGTTTTCTGGAGGAAAGAATGGGAAACTCTGTCGAAAGCCTTCTCCTGGTCCAGCGATAAGATTGCTGACTGGCTATTCCTATCGTGAGAGTATTGGATAACATCTCTTAGGAAATGTAAATGTGTATTTATGTTTCTGTCGGTGACACTGCATTGCTGGTCCTCATGTATAAGCGTGTGCATGGCAGGTTTGAGTTTAATTGTTAGGGATTTTGCTAGAATTTTGTAGTCTACATTGAGTAATGAGATAGGTCTGTAGTTTCTTACTTGGGTTGTGTCTGCGTTACTTTTCTTTATGAGTGTTATGTATGATTGATTTAGACTGTTGGGTAATTTTTTTCTGTCGAAAGCTTCAGTAAAAACCTTGTGTAAGACAGGTCCTAGAATGTGAAAGAATTTCTGATAGAACTCGGCAGTGAGGCCGTCCGGTCCTGGAGATTTGTTCTTCTGGAATGTGTCAAGCGCATTCTGTAGGTTCCCTAGCGTGAGTGGGATGTCTAATGTTTGTTTGTCTTCTTCAGGAATTTGTTTTGCGTAGTTCAAAAATGTGTTTTGTATGTCTTCTGACTGACCCTTGTCCTCCGAGTATAGCTGTTTGTAAAATTCTTGAAAGGTTTGGCTTATTTGGGCGGCGTCTGTCTGTTCTCGTCCATTTATGTCTATTATTTTGTGTATTTGTCTGCTTTTTTGCACATTTTGTTCTGTTCCCAGATATTTTTGCTTGGTATTTCTTGTACGAAAGAGGCAAGTTTTGTTCTGATGAAAGCACCCTGGTAGCTGTGTTGATGGTATTTCTCTACTTCTTCCTCTAGCGCGTGTATGTGAGGACTATTGGAATCTACCTACTTGGTTAGTTTAATAGCGTTTTCTAAAATGTGTTGTTGCTGTCGTCTGTATCTGTGTATTTTTGTCGCCAATCTCTGTGTTTTCTCTCTGATAGTGTTCTTTAATATGTCCCAGTATTCTATGAGATTGGATTTGGGTAAGTCTTGGGTGTACGCGTGTAATAGTTCCGTTATGCTGTCTACATAGTTCTCGTTGTCCACCAAGCTGTTATTAAACTTCCAGTGTGGGGAGCGTTTGTTTTTGAGTTGTGTCAAGGTTGCGTTTAATGTGACCATGACAGCTTTATGATCTGTGTACTTTAGTGTTTTGTCTATGTGTTTGATGTCGTTTATTAGGAGATTCTCTGGAACGTATATTCTGTCCAGTCGGGCTGATCGTCCTATGTTTATGTTACTTGTGTCAGTGTGTGTAGTTTCCCTACCATGTGGGTTCGTCTTTCTGTATGTGTCCACAAGTCCGTGCTCGTCTATGATGTTGCGTAGTATGTCTGCTTGAGTGAGTTCACGGCGTGTGTTTATTGTTCCTCTCGTCAGGTCAAAATCGTACAGGACACAGTTAGTCTCCTGCTATTATAATGTTTTGTCCCTTGTGGAATGATGTTAGCGTCTGTGAGAGTTTGTCGTAGAAGTTACTTTGCTGGTCTCTCACAGCTGGTGCATATACATTGACTAATGTGTATTTGTTGTGATTTGAACTTGTGTGTTTTATTTCCACTATTGCTATTCTACCTTCACTGTCTCTGTTGTGTCGTACAATTTGGCAGTCTTCTGAAACTTGTAGTATTGCTACTCCTGCGTGTATGTTCCCTAAGCTGAAACATGAATGTTTGAGTCCTAAGAGTTGTATGATGTTGTTGGCGTGCGTGTCTGTGTTGATGAATGTTTCTTGGATAAAGATAAAATCTGGTTTGTGTTTGTGTACTAGGTGCACTACTAGACTGAGTTTACTTCTCAGTCCCCTAATGTTAACAGATAAAATGGAAAGTTTATCAGCCATATTGAAACAAAACACTAATGAAAAATGTAAATTAGAAATAACTATATAAAGACATAAAAATAAACTAACAAAAAAATAACAGTTGAAGTAGATTGTTACCTTGCTCTCCTGTACATCCAAGTAATTAAGAAAAGCACCACACATAAATGTGAAATAATCCTAAATTAGAGCAATGAAACACAATAATCCGTTTTATACAACGTCCCGTCGACACAGTTATACGATCGTTTATCTTGGTGCTGTGGATCCAACACTCCAGAAAGCACAATCAAGGATGAGTCTGTTCCTAGTTCTGGAAAATGAAACACGGTTGTCTGCCCTGTAGATTGCCCGGTCGACATAGTTATATTATCGTCATATGTCCTCATCAATAGTTAATGGAGGATCCTCGTCGTCCAATTGTTCTCCCGTCAGTTGGGCTCATGATAGAGGTTCATCAACTGGCGATGGGTCCATGTCCTCCTCTGCAAGGGGGACATTCACTGCTTCCTCTGCTGGAACTGTTGGTGTGTCCATGTCCCTCTCTGGAAGAGGCACCTTTTGCGCATCTTCTGTTGGCAGAAGCTGACTCCTGGCTTCTACGGTTCTGCCAGTGGGCACCCGTTTCCTTGGGGTGCAAGGAGACTCGCTGGAGGTCGGTGACACTGTGGCGGATATCATGTGGCGCCTCTTTTTCCTGTTCTCCACCAGCCTAAAACCGTCTTCGTCGGTGGGCTCTGGTGCTGGCCCCTGGTTGCCAGCGGCTTGGTTCTGAGTGTCCACTACGGTTGTGGCGGGTCCTCCTTCAGACCTCTTGACAGCAGGGACCTGCTGTTGTCGTGTATTTTCTCTTTGGGCAGGCTTTGTTTTCCTGGGGCACTGGTTAACCCGATGACCATCACTGCTGCAAATTGGGCAAGGTGTATTCCTGCCCTGCAAGGTGATTGCGATCCTGTGCCTTTTTTGGTTGGAGTGTGCTAAGAACGTGTAATGTGGGACCTCTTGTTTCAGCCTGCACCGAAAAGCCCACTTGTCGTTGGCCTTCTCGACACGGCACATCTCGGCCTCCTCATCTCCGGTCAGGAACGAGACAAGGCGCTTGACCATTTGCGCCTTCACTGCCGCAGGCATCCAATGTAGTGTCCCTTTCACACGTTCTTTGTCCAAATGTTCGATATGTATAGAGAGTTTGGACTCCTCCAAATTGACTGTTTTCCCATGCAAAGAGGCAAAATGGGTTATGTGGGTGGCCTGTCTAAGAGTGACAAACCACTTTGTACGAACTTCATAACGGCTGAGGGTAGCCACTCCGTTGAGGCCTAGGCCCACAGGTCCTGCCAGGATGCTGTGCATGAAGGCGTACGATACCTTTGTGGCATTCTGCCCACTCACTGTAACGACCAGGGTTCCGGGGAGTTCTTCCTGGCAACCCGCCATGTCAGTCTCAGGATTGTAGAAAAAATTTGCGTTTCCATGACAGAAAAACACCCAGTACACAATATCCAGGAATATCACACAAAGGCGGGTCTGCCCTTACCTCGTCCCGACATTTTAGCAAAAGTAAGTTCTCACCAGAAAGCCCAGAAAGCTTCATCTGCATTTCTGCCAACAAGATGTTATTTTTTATGGTGTTTGGCCAAAATATTTTTTCTAATTCTTTGTAAACATTTAGTCTGGAAAGAACTCAACTTGTTTTCTATGGTTTTGGTGATTTTCCAGCATTCACATCCATAGAGTTGTACACTTAGAACATTACTCTTAAATATCCTGATTTTCATCTTCATGCTTAGTTTTTTAGATTTCTATACAGTCTGCAGCATTGCAAAAGCCTGGTTTGCTCTAGTAAGTATGCTGTTGATGTCCTCTGTGTTGTCTCCATTTTCTGCTACTCTACTGCAAAGATGCACAAATTTGTTGACCTCCTCCATTAACTTGCTATCTACTCTGAGTATATTTTTTGTTCACATTTTGCTTCATTAACTTTGTATTTCCTACGTTGATCTTTAGTCCTATGTTGTTTGCATTCTGAGTTAGCTTGTTTATTGTAACTTGCATATCTTTGTGGCTGCTTGATAGTAGACAGATGTCGTCCGCAAAGTCAAGGTCATCCAGCGCAGTGTCAAGGGTCCATTGTAATCCTCTGCGTCTTTCTTCATTAATCAGTCTGCTGTCAAGATAGATAATGTTGGCGACAGTACCCATCTCTGCTTCACTCTTGTTTGTATCCTAAAGCTGTTGGAGGTATGTTTTCCACAGATCGCGTTGCACTGAAAACCCTCTTATAGGGCTTTGATTACATTCACTATTTTATGGGGGAGGCCATGCCATCTTAGGATTTTCCACAGTGCATCTCTGTTGACACTGTGAAAGGCTTTCTCAAATCTATAAACAGTGCATACGTCGTGCTGTGTCACTCATTTGCCTGTTCTAATATTTGTTTTAGTATAAAAACGTGGTCTGTACATGATCTTCCTTTCCTATATCCTGCCTGCTCTTTCCGAAGTTTTCCCTCAAGTGCTGGTACAATTCTATTTATGATTATTCTGAAAAATACTTTACTGGTGAGTGGCAGTAGGGTAATGCCTCTCCAGTTCCCACAATATCTGAGGTCACCTTGCTTTGGTAGTTTTACTATAAAGCCAGTTTCTCACTTCTCTGGAGCTTTTTCTGGATCCCAGAATGAATTTTAATATAATAATAGCAAAATTATGTACTTTACTTGTGCCAGTCTTGCCAAAAAGATTCCAGACTGAAAATCACTACATCTTTTTATGGTTGCAGTCTTCATTTCACAAATATTTATGACTGACTGAATTAAATGTGTGTAATCGTTGAATGAGCGTTGATTGTTTTAAATCCTATCTCTGATCCTGAACGTGTCAGTCAACTTGACTGCAGAACCTTCTGGTAAATGCAAATTGTTTTAAGAGAACGACTATATATATATATATATATATATATATATATATATATATATATACAACCAGAAGAAAAAAACAACTGCTACATAACTTCTCTTTAACCCTTTCCAATTCTGTGTTAAATATATTTTTAAAACCTTTTAAACGTTCCAATCCTGTTTCATAGATTCTTGTTACACTTCGCTAATATCAAATGAAGGACTATGAACCAATATTTTTATTAAAATATAGACAGTAAAATAGTATACAACGTCGACAATTAAGTAATGAGATTAATTATATAAAAATTAAAATAAATATCAGTTGAAGATATAACATGTATTTTATCTAAAGTAAGCTACTTGTGCATTGATACAGCGAGTGGCACGATCTAACAAACACTGGTACGACGTCTGCAGTTCTTCCGTTGGTATGACTCATACACTCGATGTTACGGCCTTTTGGATGTCATCAGCATCGTCAAAGAAGCGTCCTTTCAATGGTAACTTTAATTTTAGGAATAGAAAATAATCTTGGGAAGACATATATGGGAATAGGGTGGATGGTTCAGAACACATACTTGTTTTTAGAGCAAAAATTCCTGTACAACTACCGACCGTTGAGCCAGTGCATTATCATGAAGAAGGAAAAAACTGCCAGGTGTTGAATACTCGGGTCGGACTCGGAGAATCCTTTTCAACAGGCGTTTCTAAATATTTAAATAAACTTTGGCAGTGACAGTCTGTCCCTCTGGATTAAGTTCTTTGTGAATAACTCCTTTACTGCAGTACAAGCACACCAACATTGTCTTCAATTTCAACTTTTGAAGACGAATATTTTCTTTGCCTTTTGGTGATGATGATGCCTTCCACTGAGCTCTTTGGCGTTTAGTTGTGGGATCACAGTGGAAAATCCATTTTTCATCCTCTGCAACAATCAAATTTAAGAAATTTTTATTTCTGAGATATGTTTTGATGATGTCTTCTGCGTATTTTTGGTCATCAGACAACGAATGTGGTAGACACGGGCAAGCAACATTTTTCTTGCCTAAATCTTCCACTAAAATTTTACGATTGATCTCCCAGTTAACACCAGATTCATCTGCCATCATCCTCACAGTCAAACAACGATCTTATTGTATCCGTTCTCTGATTTTTGCAATGAGTTACTCATTACGATCAGAAATTGGGCGTCCATGTCTAATTATATTTGTAATCGTTTCCACACAACTTTTGAATCGTGAATACCACTTGAATATCTGTGAACGAGATAAACAAGTATCCCCATAAAAT